>OMMV01035063.1:11526-23886 GCA_900302635.1 Chatrabus melanurus
CACTCCCGGCAGGTGAACTCTTTTTGATATCTTGGATACATTTTTTTCTGTGCACGTCGGAGCCAGGCAACACATTGTTTCCCCACGGGACAATCTGCTGGAGCGCACCTGATCTCCCCGCTTTGTTTCACCCCGCACATGGCCCGACATATCTCTGTGTCTCTCCAGGCATGGGACTCTTCTTGATATCTCGGATTAATATTTTTGTGTGCGTCGCGTTAAAATTGGATGCAGAGGTGTGTGCCATCGCGGCCACCGGGCCACCCAAGCAGCAGGACACACTGCTGGAATGTGCTCGACTTGCCCGCCTCGTTTCTGCTGGCACACGGTGCATCTCAGCTGTTTCACATACACTACTCTCTGGCTGACACTCCTTAAAGTACATATTCATTAGTGCTCAATTTGATCTCCAGGGAAATCCCCGGCATTATAGTGGGGACAATGGAATTAATGTGTCTGTCTGTGTGTGTGTGGGTGGCAGGATACGGCGGGCGGGGGATCACAATGGTGGCACCACATGGTGATCGCCATCGGCGATAGACTATGGAATCGCCCAACTGCCCAGGACTAATAGAACATAAACCTAAATGGAGAAAATATGAATATAAAAATAAAGTATGCAAAACAATTAAAGTATTTAAAATCTACTTGGAAAGCTGCTAAATAAAGATTACCTACACCCACCCCACGCCCCAGTCTATTTAAAATACAATTCACTTGTTAATACACCTTCTCCTAGTCATCTTGAGCCATAATTTTGTCAAGATGTTTGCAATACTGCAGGGGGTGAGTGTGTCATAAAGTAGAAAGTTTGGGTTTTTCCAAGTTGCACTATCGCAGGACTACAGCCTTCATATAAAACCAATTCCGGGGAAAGTAGGCAAACGACCAGAGGGGAAATGAACTGCTTGATAGGAAAAAGCGGGTGAGTCATTAAAACACTCTTCAAATAAGGCGCCACCAATGAGATTGAGAGGTTTGTTTTGTAAAAGAGAGTTGTAAAGAATGTACAGTGAGATAACTTGACCAATTCAATTGTTAGTGACACCGAGAACAAAAATGGTTTTGATATCGGTCTTGTGGCTGCTGCAACTCTGAAAAACTTTAATGGGAAAATAATCTCATCTGTGAGCTATTAAACTTGCATTCCTACATGTGGTATAATATCAGAGGTGGTGCACAAATTTGCAGCATCTCCAACCCCTCTCTTGGGTTGTGCGACTTACGCTACAGTTCATTATTCAGCGTTACTTAAAGGAGACACTGTTTTTTTAAATGAGTACTAGGAACTGCGGGTATTTTTGGTTAGTATAAGTAATATTTCTGACAAATTCCCATTTTGTTAAAAAAAAGAAAAAAAAAGAGGCTTAAATTAGCCTGTAAACATCTACAAGCAGTTAAAGGTTCCTTCAGGTGCTCTTTCTTAGTCCATACACCTACCCAAACTTTCCAAAATAAGAGGTTGTCAACAGCTTATAACTGGAGCAGGGTGATGAAATAGAAAATGACAGGCCAGGTCTGGGACATGCGCTGGTGGCGCGTGCACCACATCACGGAACAACCTTTGGTCCTGCATGGTCACAGGCAGACAACTGGTCCATCTTCACCCCTCGAAAATAACCATCTATCTGCCACAGCCAAGTGAAAGGTCGGCGTCCCCTTGGCCTTTTCCAGCCGCTGGGGGCTCAACACTGAGGCACCTGCGTGCTGGATCAGGCACAGAGAAATGCACCACAAAGCCAAAATGTCATAGCTGATGTTCCCTCACAATGCAAGTGATACTCCTCATCTTAGTCGCCCAAAGGGACTGTTCATTTGACACAACATTCCAGTGGTACCCAAGGATCCTTTGAAGAGACCTAGTACCAAAGACATCTGGCCATTACTTTAAGTCACTGATTAGCGTCCAAGTCTAATTACCATACAGTAAGCCAGGAAGCACCAGGGCCATAAAGACTTGGCCCTGCATTCCCCTCATGACTCCATATGTGCTTCCCATGCATCTCTCGATCTCAAAGGCTGAGGACCCAGAGACATGAATGTCACTGGCAAGATAAGTAAATATCTTGGCAAGTTCGTCACTTTCACTGCATACAGATGCACTTCTGATGGCCAAGTCCAGGAAGTCATTGAAAGCCTGGATCTTAATCTTGATCCAGGGAAATCGAAAACCCAGAGACTGCAATTTCTCAATCAGCTTCTCAAGTGTTGCACAAAGAAAGAAAAAAAATTCCACAAAGACCACAGCATCATTTGCAAAGTCAAGGTCAGTAAACCCGTCCTCGCCAACAAAGGCACCTAAGCCGCTGGTTTTCACGACCCTAAGAAACACCCATTTCATGCAAATGTTGAAATTGTAGGACATCCCTACCACACGCCAGTATTCACTTGAAAAATAAAATAATGACCTAATCAAATGACTTTATTTGCACAAGGCTAATTAAATAATCTACTCTGCCATAAAGAACTCTAAAATACTAACTATGATTTTATCTACTCTGATTGTATTGCCTTTCTGGCACTTACTGTACAGTTCAACAAAGCAATATCCTGTCATTTGGGGCGTAAGTCATCCAGAGTGTACTGTATTTGCCAAAAGTGTTTGACCCTGATTTGGGGGTACATACTGATGGGGCCACCGTCAACCATTTCCTCCCTCAGTCTTCTATGTCATCTGTTCTCTTTAACAATGAGACATGACGGACAGTCCTCTCAGGTAAAATGAGTCAGATTGACAGCATAACAGATGAAATAAATGAGTAATGAGAAATGCTGATGACCTGTCAAGAAAAAAAAAAAAACATATCCAAAGGGAACAGACGTTGCGGTATTTAAGGGAATCCACACAGTGTTGTTCTAAAATTCAATATATGCCTGAAATGCCACCTTTAACATTTTTAAAATAGGTCTGTGCATGGCAGCACATGTACATGCAGAAATATGAGTGAAAGGAAAAGGCCATTAGGTCACCATGTACTGGATAGTCGGAGCCTGAAGGGTTTTGCTCTTCTGTGTGGCAGATCTGTCAGCTGAAGCAAGTCTGTGACTGGCAGAATGCCCAGGATGGCTCTGAATCCTGACTACCAACACGTCAAACCTGACCCCAACACGGACTGACAATCTAACACATTAGACGCAGTCCGACCGAGGATGCGTATGAAATGGCAAAAGTATCATTTCAAGACAACGAAAAGCCATAAAGCTAAGCACTCTGGGAACACGCAAAAAAGTATTTGCGACAACAAGTCTGTTTGTAAACAGATGAAACCGCTTCAACTTAGTATTCAAACGCCTTGCTGTGATTGTCACCTATTAATCTAGGTTTTGTCATGTTTTGAGGGTGCCACCACTTTCAACATAATGAAGTACGGCCTTTTCATTTGAAAGCAGTGAAGCATCACTGCCGAATGCAAATCACTCACCAAACACAAAAGCAAGCATTGGTCCACAGAGAGCCGTTCGCCATCTCTCTGTGATTTAATTTTAACGAAGAGAACGACAAATGCCATGAAACAATGGCCAATCATGTTAACATTTTGAGCCTTTATTCTCAATAATGGCTCACACACGATGCCTTTTCCAGCCTTGTTCAGTCTCTTCTCGAAGGAAAAAAATAATGCAACCTTCTTTAAAGCAGGTCTTCTACGCTGGACGTTGTAAAAACTTTCCCCGTCTTTATGGCAGCATCAATCACCTTTTAGAGATAAAGTGATGCAAAGGTCCAGTGATTTGCAGGCAGCAGAGCTACACTGAGATGGATGGGCAAAAAAAGATTGAGAATTGTGAAGTCAATCCTCAAAACTCCAGGGACATTTGCCAGACTTCATTCAGAGCCATCATCTAGAGTGACTCGGAGTAGAGGAATAAAATTCACCACAGTAAAATTAGCCATCAACTTAAAGAACTGCATAGACGTGAAGAAGGTATGTTAATGCTGCAAAAATGATGAACTAGAAGAAGGGCAGAAGTATAAGGTAAAGGGATAAGGTGCAACTGGTCTGGAACCAAACCAGAGTCAAACTGAAGGTTCTGACTCCTTGCACCAACAAGGCAAATCAGGTGGTAGCCATATCGTTCATAGAAACTAACCAACGTACTGCTAATATGTGAGCGATTTAGGCTAAGTCCACACATACACGGGTATTTTTGAAAACGGGGATTTTCCGAGTTTCGACTTCGTGTTAAAAAAAAAAAAAAAAAAATCCTGTCCACACAAGCACTAAAAAATATCTTAGTCCACATGAAAATGTAAAACACATTGACAAACCCTGTCAAGAGCATGCAAAAGCAGCAGGTGGTGCTACAACCCTAACTGTATAGCCATGCTGGCCAATCAGAAGCCTGGGGGGGAAAAAAAAGACAAAAACTGTTTTCTTTGTCTACACAAACACTGATACAGAGTTTCTGGCAATCTTTACCCTGGAAGGAGTTTTGCAAAAGCTCCGTTTTCAGCGACCTAAAAGTTCTGGTAGGCTACGTAGTCAAGTTCAGCCCACATCAGCTGATAGCTCAGCTGACTTCCACATACGTTTTCAATTGGTGCATTCCTCAAGGAGCGCCCTATTTAACTGCCTTAGCCAGCATAGCTGCTTCCTCGGAAGCTGAATCGCAACCCACCTCCGCCCCAGCTCCCCCTGTTTCTTGTCTGTTGTCCAGCTTCGTTGCTTTTGTATTGTTGTCACTGCTGCCTGCTCTGTTCTGTTCCTCATGCTTGGGGGTCTTGTTGCTGCCTCCCTGCTATAGCTTCTCCGTGTACGCGCACGGAGGGGCAGAGAGGAGCTCTCATTTACAGGCTTTTCCACACACGCGTGTGGAAGAGTAGGAGGGTCCCAGAACAGAGCCACACCGCCAAATATGAATTATGCAATAAAGTAAAGCTTTCATTTTGACTAAAGTGGTCCTGACTGAAATGCAGTTTGCATGTGGACGAAAGGCCAAAACGCATAGAAAAAGCTACGTTTTCCAAAATGCCCATGCACATGTGGACAGGGCCTTGGAAGACTGATTACAATCGAACAATCCTGGCCAAAAATGTGACAAAATGACGTCAAGTTGTTGCCTGTTCCCTGTTCTGGTAAGACCGTAGGGCTTGTACAGCAAAAAGGTAGATGAGTGGGTGGGTCAGTCCATCCCAGCTAGCTTGTGGAAGCAAGAACTCAAAAACAAACAAAAAAAATGCTATCATCTTGCAGAGCTCCAAAAGGCATGTAACAAGTACGAGCTAATTCAAATCTGGTTAACTTTGATGCAACTCAAACAGAAAAGTAACTTTGCGTCACCAGTGTAATACCCCATAGACGTGTCTGCCACCTGCTGGATTCGGCGCCCACATTCACATGAGCTAACTACTTTAGCTCGTAACCACAGATAAAAAAATGATGCACACTACGTCGCCAAATAGGGGATGAAATATACAACGCTGGAATGGAATGATGAGTAGAATGATGATGATACCAGAACTTTTCCATGTTACTGAAAATTACTCACAGCAAACTCAAAACAGTTTCTTTCTTTCTTTATTGATTGGTTTTTTTTTTAACCAGAAAAAATCTCATTGAGATTAAAAATATCCTTTTCAAGAGTGTTCTGGCCAAGATGAGGAGCATTAGTGTATGAGCCAGACCCACTAAATTCGGCCCATAACTACCGCTTTGGGGGGGGGGCAGATGCTTACTATCATTTTTCTAAGAGCTATGTATCTCTGGAGTTCATTTCAGCCTGATGGCAATCAATATCATGTCGCATCTTGATTTTACAGCCTTTCAAAGAGACCCCTATCAACCAAAATTTTATGTTTATGAAATAACATTTTTGCCTTTCAACACATATAAATTCTAAATAGAATATTAAATATCATTCTAATCACATACTAAATATCTTATTTGATGTTCAATTTTACACAGAGAGAAAAAAAAAAAAAACTAAATCCAATATGGCCGTCAATCTCCAAGATGGCGGCAAAAAATATACCAAATGCATCCTTCTAATGTTTTCCCAAAAAGACGCCTTTTACGGTCTTAAATACCACGTATGGTCAGTGTTTGTAATTTTTGTTTCAACAAAATCAAATCAGACAAATGAGATGACAAAAACATTTATTTTGACCTTTTCAACAATTGAGGAAATAATTATTTCTACTCTAAAAATGTTTTAAATAAAAGAATAATTCTTCAATTCAGAACATAGTTTTTAGAGTTTTTTCCTTCTCATTGAATACATGGCCACACTTAACCCCGGTTGGTCAATAGGGGTCGGGTTGAATGACTGTAAAGTTCAATCAATACAATCACTCTGTTCCAAACAACCACAAATATCTACAGTGTGCATTAAAATAAAATTATACAAATCAAAACAGATACCATAGACAATAAAATTTCCGACCACAAAATCTTACAAAGGAACTATATGAAACTAAAAAAACACTGACAGATGGATTCCCTCTCTTCTATGTCTTTCAAAGGGGCCTTAAAAGCATGCAAAGAGAGACCAGTTGCAAAACCTTTCAATCACCAGTGTTGTGAACATTGTTCTAGGGTCCATAAGAAAAGTAATATGCGCTGGGCTGCCACCTGCTAAATACTGGCACCTGCTGGCCGGTTCAGGAAAGTGCATCCATATAAAATGATGAATTTTCATATTTATAGGCTACAATCAGCACAGGGTCAGTACATGCACTACCATGTACGTTGTTTACGGTTGTTAGGGTTTTCATAATTTCAACTGCTTCTGTAAATTTTTAAAGGAAAACTGAGCTTGAAGCGATCTTCTCTTCACTCAAAAATGAATGGAATTTGTAGAAAGATAAAGGCTTACACAAAATGAAAATAAGCAGCGTTAAGTGTGTTGATTCATAATTTCCAATGTTATTCCACCAGTAATAAAGACAACTGGACATACTAAAGATAAAATGCATTTTAAATGTTTATATGCTCCAATGCATTTTTATTTGAATCCATAATTAAGATGATGGGGAAGCTGAAGATGGCTTATCAGATGATTGGAAATGGAAATATTAATGTCACCAGACAAACCATATGGAGCCACACACTGATGGCGGCGAGGGAGGCATTATGACATCAGCCAAGTGAGCCATCCAAATTTCTACAAGTCCCTGACAGATGTACTGCACAGCATGTCCTCCATAAAGCCAATATTTAACTATTAAAATGTATAAACAATAGTTTGACAACCCTGAAAAAAAAATGTTTGTCCTCTTTTGCTCTTTTACTTTTTCACCTACCAATTGGTTGCCATCTTTTTTTGAGACTTTAGACTCGAAGCTAATTGGACTTTATTCTCAAATGTGATCTTGACCTCAAACAAAGTAGATGTTACTGTGAAAAAGTGGTAGAGGACATATTGTTGGACATTTTGTTTTCTGTAAGGGTACTTTTGCTCATTTAAGGGACAGGTTATGTCTGATGTATATAAAATATTAATCAAGGTCAGAATTCAAAATGTATTTTCATCCAGGGACCCACGTTACTATATCATTTTGATTATGTGTTGTGTCCACCATCCCTCATTGCAACCACATTTTCAACCAGTATCTTCTTTAATATTCTGACACTCACCATTTCATACATACAACCCCAACTCAGAAAAAGTTGGGATGATATGGAAAGTGCAAATAACCCCGTAGTGATGCTTACATTTACTTTTGACTTCTATTCCATTGCAGACAGTATGAACCAAAGATATTACATGTTTTGTGTGTTCAACTTCACTTCATTTGTCAATTCATTCCAGCACCTCAGGCTTGCAACACATTCCAAAAAAAGCTGGGACGCTCAAGTATTTACCACCTTGTGATGTTGCCATTCCTTCTCATAACACTTAGACATTTTGGCATTGAGGATACCAAGCGCTTAAGCATTTCAAATGTTATTTTCCTCACATTCTTCCTGCAAACACGTTTTAAGGTGTGCAACAGTACAGGGTCATCACTGTTACCTTTTTCATTTCAAAATTCTCCACACATTCTATACTGGAAACGGGTCAGGACTGCAGGCAGGCTAGACCAGTATCCATACCCCCTTCTTCCACAGCCATGCCTTTGTAATGTGTGCAGAATGTGGTTTTTCATTGTCTTGTTGAAAAATGCCTGGACGTCCCTAGAAAAGAGGTCATCTTGAAGGCAGCACATATTGCTCTAAAATCTCAATGTACTTTTCTGCATGAATGCTGTCATCGCAGAAGTGTAAATTACCTTTGCCAAGGACACTGACACAACCACGTACCATTACAGACCCTGGCTTTTGGACTTGTTGCTGAGAACAGTCTGGATGGTTCTTTTCGTCTTTGGTCTGGAGCACATAGCATCCATTTATTCCCAAAAAAATCTGGAATACTAATGTATCTGACCACAATACACATTTCCACTGTGTGATGGTCAAAACCCAGATGCCTCCAAGCCCAGAGAAGTTGATGCTGCTTCTAAACAAGGTTAACATATGGCTTCTTTTTTTTTCACAGTAAAGTTTTAAGTGGCATTTGTGAATGTAACACCATATTGTAGTGCTTGACAAAGGTTTCCCAAAGTAATTCCTTGCCCATGTGGTTATATCAGCTATTGATAAATGATGATTCTTGATGCAGTGCCGTCTGACGGACCGGATCACGGGTGTCCACCTTAGGCTTGTGCTCTTGCCCTTTACGCACTCAAATTCCTAGAGATTCCTTGAATCGTTTAATGATATTATGCACTGTGGAAGGAGAAATATGCAAATCCTTCCCAGTGTTTCTTTGAGGAACATCGTTTTTAAATATTTTCTCATGCGTTTGTTGATAAACTGGAGATCCTCTGCATGTCTTTGCTCCACAAATACTTTTATACCAAATCATGACTACAATCACCTGTTTGAAATAACATCATTATTTAAATTTTTTTTGTCTCATTACTTGCCCTAAATCGCCCCATCCCAACTTTTTTTGGAATGTGTTGCAGACCTGAAATGCAGGAATGGATGTATATTAACAAATGAAATGAAGTTGACCAGAAAAAAAAACATGAAATATCTTTGGTTCACACTGTCTACAATGAAATAGAAGTCAAATTAAATGTAAGAATCACTGCAAGTTTTTTGTATTTGCATTTTCCATACCACCCTAATTTGTTCTGATTTGGGGGTTATACTTCTAAACCGCTAGGTTTACAGTTTTCGAGTTTCTAATGTTCTAACACAATTAGAAGTCTTCTGCCAGCATGGTCTGTACTGTTCTGTTATTGTTACTTGCTCAATTTTATTTTGTCAAATATTGTCCAAAGCTGTATGTTGTGCTTTTCCACTAAATAAAAAAAGAGCTGTGGTGGATGAATGAACAAACATAAATTATTAAACTGTTCTTGGTGGTCTGGAAAAATTCCACACTATTATATTTCTACTGTAGCACAATTTCTGACAACTGCTGGGTGAGTCAAACAGGGGACACTTGCATAATAACAATACTACTACTAATAATTTTTAAAATAGTAATAATTAATTATGTATTAAAGTTTAGATCAGAGTTGAAACAATGAGCCCTGCAACACAAAATTAAACAGCAAATATTTAAACAAATAATTGTTTTAATTCGCATACCAAAGAAAAATGACAGTATAATTGGTTTCAGCACTGAAAAATTTGGATTTGCTTTCCTTGCCTTTATTAATTATTGTTATTATTATAATTATTGTTATTGCAAATTGAATAATTGAGACTTTTGGACTGCTGAACATACAAAACAATTTGAAAATATCACATTGGTCTATGGAATATATAACTAAAATAGTAATTTTGAAAACAGTCAACAGATTAATCAACTAAAAAGTACGAGACTTATAAAATCTTAGTGTCTAATTTAGATATTTCTAGGGCAAATATTTAAGCAATTAATTGTTTTAATTCACATACCAAAGAAAAACGACAGTTTAACTGGTTTCACCACAGAAAATGTGGATTTACTTTCCTTACCTTTATTTATTATTAATAGTATTATTATTGCAAACTGAATAATTGGGACTTTCGGACTGCTGGGCATACAAAACAGTTTGAAAATGTCAGGTTGACCTATGGAATACACACACACATATATATATATATATAACTAAAACAATTTTGAAAAGTCAACAGGTTAATCAAATAAAAAGTGTTAGATTTATAAAATCTTATTTAGTGTTTAATAGATATTTTATATTATTATTATTTATTTGTTTATTGTGTAGGGGTAGTTTTTTTTTTTAAACCAGACATAACCATAATAGGGAAAAGACCAAAAACGAATAAAATTTCCTCACGTGATGACTACAATTATAAACTATTACAAAGATTACAAGAAACACGTATCATTAAAAAAAAAATAAAAATCAACAAAAAAACTTTATATTTATGAAATGACGTGACGTTTCCAAACAGCCACATAAACTTAACATGCCACGCCCTTGAAATCAATAAACCAGGAATATGATTTTTTTTAAAGTTCAGACAAGACAAACAGGTCTGGGTAAAGTGAATAAACAGCCATTCTTGTTTTACCTGCGCAGCCATGAATGACAGGTCCATGATGTTACTCTGTTCAAGCCAAAAGGCGCCAAAGACACAAACTGCGCCTTTTATTTGGTTTGTTCCTCACGCAGGGTTTCCTCTTCTTCTTCTCCTCCTTCTTCTTCGTGCTTCGGCATCGGCTGCTGTGGAAGTTCTACTCGGGCTTCACGTGAGGGGCATGTCGACACGACGACGCCAGAACGAAGGAGAGGTGGAAGAAAAAGACAGTGGACGGAGGAAAAGAAGCCGACGGACGGACGAGCGGAGAGATGTGGCTGCTGGAGGAAACAGACGGAGGCAGTGTGGAGGAGGCGGGAGGAGCTGGATGGTGACATCTTCACGAAGGAGGTGCGACTCTCTCTCCCCCCCTCTCTCTCTCCTTTATTGTATAGAAGCCCTGCTCTAGATTTCTGGGGGTTTTTTTCTCTCTGTCTTTAATTTATTCTGCTCACACTCTTTTCGTCGGTCTGGCTGTTGCTTCTGTCAGTGTCTCTGTTTTTCATCTGTGTCTTTGTGTGTTTTTAATGAGACCCGGGGTGGTTTATAGACTGGCTTCTTCCAAACAGCCTGTGCCAGCCTGTTACTTTAATCATAAATTAAAAATCAGAAATAAATAAAGAAAAGAAAACCTCCCATGCTGAGGCTGACTTTGAAAGGGGAGGGATGACAACACCAATGGACTTCAGTCGGTTCGACTGCTTTATGCACCTGTGCACAGCGGTGGGGTATTGTTTTCGGCCCTGTGTCTTTGTCTGTCCATGTGTGTACAAAACTAGAAGCAGTGCGTAAAGCCCTGCAGGTGGGATGTCCCAGGCTGGAAGAATCATGAATCAACCTTTTTTTTTCACAGAAACAAAACAACCTTTTTTTATTATTACTTAGTCAATATACATTAACTCGCATGAGCTAAACATCAAGTGTCTATCATTCCTTTAGATAATTGTATATATATATATATATCTTCTTAGATATAGTTTATCATCTATTTTATTCTATGTTGCACGATGGTACCGCAAAAAATTCCTAGTTTGTGAAACCCTTCACTGACAATGGCAATAAAAACTATTCTGATTCTGATTCTGATTCTGAAGTAGTTCCTGAGATATTCAAGAAAGAATTGTTCCCTAGCAACCATGGTTACCATAGGAACCAAATTAACAAATCACAAAAGCCCTTCCAAAGACCTTTCATATGAACTTAATATCAAGTCTTAAGAGAGCTCTTAAGTGGTTGCTGAGATGTGACAGAAAGGTCACTTGGAAGGACATCATAACAGACAGACAGACAGAAACAGGGTGGGCCCGTGGTGTAGTACTACTAGGTGGTCTGTCCATTACATGGGACATCCCACAATAACAAGAGAAAAAGAGGCAGCTCATGTGGGTGGGCTCTTGGAACATTTCAGCCTTTGAGATCAGGAGACACCTGGGAAGAGCTCATGGAGTCATGAGGTCGCTGCACAAAGGTGTTTGGCGATGCTGATGATTTGTTAATTTGGTTGCTATGGTAACCATGGTTCCTAGGGAAAAATTCTTTCTTGAGTATCTCCGCTTCTACTTAAGATAGAGACTTGATCTTTGGCTCTTATGAAAGGTCTTTAGGTCTTTGGGAGGGCTTTTATGCCATGTTGAAATGGTTGCTAAGGTAAACAATGGTTGCTTGGGAAACATTCTTTTTTGAATATCTCAGGAAGTACTTCTGATAGACACTTGATGTTTAGCTCATATGAACGTTATTGGCTAAGTAATAAAAAAAAAAGGATTGTTTTGTTTCTGTGAAAAAAAAGGTTGATTCATGATTCTTCCACCATGGGACATCCCACCTGCGGGGCTTTACG
>OMMV01035103.1:6457-18596 GCA_900302635.1 Chatrabus melanurus
GATTACATTTGGTGTTATATGATGCAATCCGATACAATTCTTTGTTTAATGTAGACATTCATTTTCCATGATAAATTAGAGTAAGCCAAAAGTGGCATTGCTTACTTTCAAATACATATTTCATGAAAAACCAGGAACCTTCTTCAGTTTTTCTGCTGTGCTGCAACACATTGGCACGGCCTCTGCTCACCTCTTGTTCACCACTGGGGGCAGCACCACATACAGTAGCAGAAAGCGCAGCATGGAAGAAGCCCAGAAGAAGAAGCCGGCTGTTGTTACCATAGCATAAATTGCATAGCATAATTTTCCCATTCTGAACCGGTATGACAGTATTAACAAATCGTGAACTGAACATAAAGTTCAAACGGGTACATTTATCCATTATACTGCCTACCACTGTCGGACATATTGATTTTGTTTTTACCTCGCAGGCAAAGTTAACGTTCCTATGACGAGTCTTGCTAGAGCCTCATGCTGACCTATGAAATTTTATGAGTTTGAAAATGCAGAAGTAGCAATGAAACAAGATTAACTCAACAGATTTATAACATTAAAATTGAGCCATCGACCTGTTCATAGTACATTTAGATCAATTCAGGGGTCTGTGTGTTGATGTAGTTGTATTGGTCCGAAGGCCCATTGGTAAAAATGGTTATATGCAGTTCAAACTTTGCAAAATGGATTTCAAACTTACCAAGTTGACATATAGTTTTCACACCTCCATACACTCTTGAGTATGTCAACAGAAGTGTCACTTTCATGGCAACTCACATTTTTGCAAATTACTCCAATTTAGTTATAACAATCCAGTCCACCCCCTCCCCCCTAATTTTCGGACCAATGGACCTTCGGAGTAATGACCCATCCCCAGTTGTATCTATTATGTTAAAATCGAGTTTCGATTCGTATATAATTGTTACACCCCGAATATAAACATAAACACTGTATAAATTGGTGATCAGCTCTAATGTGACGACAGAGCCCTTGCACATCAGACACTCAGCTGATGTAAAACCTCAGCTTGAATACGGAGTTAATAACGTATGCTTAGAGCATTTTCAAAGGGATGTAAAATAAATATATTGTCTGCTCCATTAAAGTAACACCAAACAAAACGTCATTAACACTACTCTTGAAGAAAGATGCCACATTAGGATAATCCGGGCCAAGAATTCTCTATGGATGTCGTCCATATTTATCCCGTAGTGCTGCTTCTACCTTTTTCCAGGAAAACACTTTCAGAGTCGACCCCGGTGCATTGATAAATTTGCTGACTTGGTTTGCTTTAGAGCATGGAGCGAGGTAGCTAGGCATTAGAAAAATACTCTGTTCCTACGCTCCACGGAGACTTAAACTAAATTTACTATCTGCCGCCGGTCTCAGAGCTACGCCGCTCCCTCCTTTCTGAGCGTGGAGAGGATGAGAAGGAAGAAAAACAAGGGAAAACGAGGAAAAGAGTGCTTTTCTAGGTCTCCTCTCTTGCCTCTCTTACTCCCCAGCGACTCATTGCAGCAGTGAGTCTGTCGAACCCAGAAGAGTGCATCTTTCAGCTGGGAGAAATGTGCACAGGGACCGTCCTCACCTCTAGTTTGTCTCAGAAGGACAGTTTGGTTAGTCTGCTGCTGTTGCTGCTGCTGCTTTCAAGTCGATGCAAAGGTGTAATGTCACAGGGCATTGATGGGTCTGATCCAAGCACGTACATGATCATGTCCTGAGCCGATCACAGCACACGGCACATATAATGGCACGTTTAAGCAATATACAAGAAAGGGTGAAGAAAACTGACCCAAGAAAATGAACAAGCTCAAACACTTGCACATGAAGTAACATCAGGATAAAATAGACTGCTGCGAGACACACAAAGAAACGTGGGGCAGAAACCCACCCCCTAGAAACCCAGCCTGCTGGAATGCAGTTAGACAAAAGCAAAAAATAACCCAAAGCCATTTCTCCGGAACGTCTGCTGTTATTATCCTGGTGTCTTCACGGAAATAGACGGCCATTTCTGCAGGGGAGGACCACACAGGAGGGGTGGAAGAGCACAGGCTCCTAAAGCCTGAAAAGCCTGCTACGGTAAATCAGGCACCACACTCATGCATCACATGTGCACAACCCCACGTGCGTGTAAATAGACAATCGTGAAACCTTCCATACGTGTGCACACAGGTGCTTCTTCATTTGTTACAGTAAATGATTCCCAAAGGGAAATATTTAACTTTCCACCTTTTATCATCCCAACGGAACTCATTGTTTTATTTGCAGATAGATGTCTTAGATGCAGACAATCATTTCCAGAAGCTCACAACCTGGATGTCATTTTGGACTCGACCCTGTCATTCCAGGCCCACATTAAACTTATCACCAAATCTGCTTTTTATCACCTCAGGAACATCGCCAGACTCAGTCTGTGGCTGAGACACTCATCCATGCCTTCATCACCTCCTGCCTGGATTACTGCAATGGTGTAGTGTGATTTACCCAGCAAAACCCCGGTCAGGCTCCATTATGTGTAGAACTCAGCTGCTAGGGTTTTTACTCGTACCAAGTCCTGGCAGGACATCACCTTCACTGGCTTCCAGTCCTGCATCTCTTATAAAATCCTCCTCTTTACCTATAAATAAGGCGATGACTAGATGTCTTTGGCACTAGGTCTCTTCGGAGGACCTCAGGGTACCACTGCAATTATTTTGTGTCAAACTTACGGTTACTTTGTGAGTCTAAGATGAGGAGTATCACGCATTGCATTCGACACTCTGGTCATGTGTTGTGCTTCTCTGGGCATGATCCGGCATGCAGGTGCCTCAGTGTTGAGGATCCTAGTGGATGGAGAAGGCCAAGGGGATGCCCATGTTTCACTTGGCTGTGGCAGATACATGTTTACTTTCGAAAGGTGGGGATGGACTAGTTGTCTGCCTGGGTGATTGCCATCCAGGATCCAGGGCGGTTCTGTAGTATGGTGGATGTGGCAATGCATGGGACCAGCACGTGCTCCCACACCTTACCTGAAATATAAAATCCCTCCATGTCCTTGCCCTGCAACACCTATTGGAGCTTCTTCATCCCTACACTCCATACCAAACTCTGCGGTCCACAGACAAGGGTGTGCTGTCCTTCCCGTACCCCAGATTGCGGATTTTTGGGGACAAAGCCTTTAGTGCTGCAGCCCCCCACTCTTTGGAATTCTCTCCCATTAGCAATACACCTTCTTTGGGCATTTTCAAGAAAAATCTGAAATCATATCTGTTCACAAAGGCCGAGGGTCTTTCACGCTATCTCCTCTCTTTGTGTAAAATGTCCTTAGGTACTTTAAAATATGCCATAGAAGTTTAAATTGTTGTTATTAACATTTCTTAGATTAAGATTAGCATGTGGCCTGTTAAGGATTTATCAATTTAGTTGTATAATTACTGTGCATACGGATTAGGGAATATTACTTTCAACCTGTGGCTTTCACCCCTTGCCATTTCTCGATTCCTTATTATTCCTCTTTGTCCTTTCTAATGGGGACCTACCTCACCTTTTCATCTCCGTCTCCCATCTCGATCCCTCCCTCTGTAATCCAAATGTCCAAATTTACACCTCTTCCTCCATCTCTCCCTCCGTTCTCTACAATCCTTCCTGGCACGGCTGTGAATCGCTCTCCTCTGTGCTACAATCTATATCTCATTTCCTTAAACCTTCTCCCATCCCTCCACGTCGTTGTGCATCCCCACTGTGATCCGAGTGACATTTCAACAGTCACGCTTGCCACGTTACACCGAGGGGTGCATCGCCCTACACATACAGCCAAGGATACAGAGGTCCCATTAATGTGCGAGCGTAGCGCTCCTGCAGATGGTGGGGGGGTTCTCGTTAATGTCAAGCCTTTTATTTCTAAATACAGCTTGGTGAAGCAGGCGTTTGGTTGAATGTGCAAGAACAGAAAAACATGAGGCAGAAGGAAGCAAGAATGAAAGAGCATCTAATTACATGACAGATTTAGCCTCTAGATCTCCGTGAGTGAATGGGGCACCGCTTCATGATATTACTATGCAACGCTTTTATAATATCCTCCCTCGATCTCTCCAACACACAGCCTGTGGATCCTCTGCAGCAGAATGCGTTATGTTTGTGTTCAGTCACTTTGGCCCCAATAGGACTGTCAATTCTGGGACATGTTTTTCGCTTTGGTCCCCAGCCTCTCCTGCGCTGTCTACCCGAGTTATATTAACCCCCGATATATTGACCCAGCGAATGAGATAAGGGTTGGGGGTCTATATGTGTGTATGTGCAGGGACTCCTTTGTGCGAGTCCTCAGGGGATAACTGGATGTTACTTGCCTGCTGCTGTTGCTGTGCAGTGGATCTTAGTTTCTGGCCGTGGATAACAAGGTTGACTGTGCTGGAGGAACTCTTCGCTTTCTGCTCTGTCTGGCTAAACAGACAGCGTCTCAGCGAGCAGACTCTGGGAATTCAGCTGCACTCTGCTGCTTCTCTCTGGAGAGATTCTTCAGAGTGTCAGTGGATGGTCTGGTGGGTGCACACTCCCAGCAAGACCTCCATATACATATGCAAGTTCTTGGCTCCTGTGGAGATTTGGGCTGCAATTATTACAGAATTACAGCCTGAGGAGAATGGGCACTTTGAAATGTTAAATATTTTCTTACATAAGTATATTATACATTCCAGGAGCAAAGTTTTATGCCTTCGCAGATGAATTATTTCCTCAGAAAATGGACTTGTGCAAATAGTTGACAGCTTCCCAGTTTGATCTCGTTCCTACCTGTCCCCTGGTGAGAGGCACCCAAACATCTGGTGCATTTGGAAATTAGGACGCCAAGTGTTGAGTCTATACTCTGGCATCAAACTAGGTCATTGACAAATTCAGCACACTGCCAGAATTCAAATTTATACTGAGCTAAACTTCCAGTGCAACAGCAGAAATGTGCCAATATACTGGGTAAGGCATAAACTTTATTAATTTTGTTTATTAAATATTTAAATTTGAATTAAGAACGCCGAAGACCATTGCTTTTCGTGCCAAGAAAGTGCTTCTCATAGTAGATTTCACAATTTGTACAATTTACTGGTTTGCTTATGAATGTGTAGTCCATGTTTTTGAAATTTGGTGGATAAATTTCCAGGGGTCCACATTAAATAACATTGGTCATGATCTTGACACAAATTCTAACAATGGTACAGTTATGTCCCCATAAAAGACAAAGGACAATTGTCATGTTTCTTGATGAAATGTTACAATTGCTGGTTGTATGAGAGCTTCATGTGTCTATTATTTCGAAGTTGTGGAGTTGATGCAATGGCACAGGCAAGGATCTGGTCTGCCAATATATAGACCTGGGTTCAAATCCCGCTCATGCTACTTGGACAACACACTTAATCTGCACTGTCTCAATCCACACAGCTGTAAATGGGTACTGGCCTTGCCTGGGGAAGTAATCTGTGTCGGATTGGCATCCCGTTCAGGGTTAGTTGTAGACTCTCATCCGCTTCATAATACAGAATCTGTTGATAAGCACCAGCATCAACAGGCCCCAGGTCCTATATAGGACTAACATCTTCATATCACTTTGTTCTTCAGCTGATCTTTAATCATTCCACCATGTTAGGCTGGAGCCTATTGGGTGAGAGGCGGCGTACACCCTGGACAGGCTGCCAGTCTATCGCAGGGCCGACACATATAGACAGACAAACTCAATCACACCTACGGTCAATTTAAAGTTTCCAGTTCACCTAACCTGCATGTCTTTGGAGGTGGGAGGAAGCCGGAGCACCAAGACGGAACCCACGCAAAGATGGAGAGAACACGCAAACTCCACACAGAAAGCGGCAGGTTGGATTTGAACCTGGGACCTTCTTGCTGTGAGGCAACAGTGCTAACCACTAAGCCACCATGCTGCTGAAACTTTATTACTTCAGTTCAATTAATTTATACAGCACCAAATCACAATATAAGTCGCCCCAGGGCGCTACACACAATGAATATTTCAACCGTACCCACGCCCTGAGCAAGCACATTGGCAACCCTTGTCAGGAAAAACTCCCTCAGGCGTTTTCTGGTCATAGGAAGAAACCTCAAGTTGACCAGACTCAGAGGGGTGACCATCTGTTTTGGCCATACTAACAAAAACAAAACAAATGAATACAACAAAAGCACATTTATTTGTTTGTTTATTTGTTCTTAACATACCGACTTCCTCAGTGTTGATGCAACAGTTCTGACCTCTCATTGGCTTATCCCAGTAGCTATTTAACTCAGGCAGTTTGGTGCCAACATGTATTAAACACGGAGGAAAGGTTGTATGTTAGCCAAAGATAAAATGGTTACATTTTGGATATAATTAATAAAATGTCATGGCCACACATAACCAGGGAGGTGAGCGGCGGGCTTGTAACCAAAGAACTCACAGTTCGATTCCCCATCAGACAGGAGAATCACTAATGGCCCTGTCACACATTGGCGTATAACAGAAACTTATGTCTAGCATTTAAAAAAAATTTGGCAAAGTCTGAACACGGTTGAACACACCCAACTTTGCATTGAAAATGCTGTAGTGGACACGTATAGCTAACGTATACATAAAGAATCGAACGTATACAGATCGTATGTCTGACCTATTTATAGTGTATGATGCACTTCTAACTAATCAGAGTGTTTGCCCAATGTCTGCCCAGCGGGCTCGCAGTTCAGACGGTCATGTGACGTACGTACCTCCAAGTATACGGCACAGAGAGCTCGACATCCTTTTTTGCCATGCTGCCCAAGAATGTGAAGAAGTCCCAGAAACCAGCCATGGACAGGGGCCGATCCAAAAAGAAGATCACCTGGCCATCATCCAAACAATCATCACAGCTCGCTCAGTCTGGATCTCCATCCCCTCCTTCCCGTGATGGCTCACTTCTGCTGGGACTGTCGCCTCCACCTCCTCCCGGCAGCCCGAGATGTCCCAGAACCCGCAAAACACTTGCAGAACAACAGCTGTATGGTAAGAATGTATTTCAGCATATTTCTAACTAACCCCTAACTTAACTGTAACTTATGCCTAACCTATGAAGCATACGTTGTCATACAGACATAATTTTGAACATGCTCAAAATTTTTTGATGTCCTCTGCGTACAACAACGTATGACAATGTGCTGTAAATGACTACTACTTATGCCTGACGTACCCCTAACTTGTGTCAACGTACACCACCGTATTGGAGAAAATTCACCTACGTCGGCATACGTTTCTGCTATACGCTGCTGTGTGACAGGGGTTTATGCTTCCCTTGGGCAAGGTCCTTAATCCCCAAGTTGCTCCCAGTGTGCAGACATCAGTGTGTGTGTGTCTGTGAATGGGTGAATGTCGAAACTCAACAAGACTTTGGTAAAAAAATGCAGTAGATTGTGTTTTGCAATGCGAATATCAAGGTAACTCATCATCCCCTGAACAAGGGTCATTTGTGTCAGATTATTTTGTTTTGCAGTAATTTCAGCACCCAAACTTCTCATCGCTCTCAGCTTGTCAGCCTCCAGACTTATTGCCATCTATCTTTAGTTCCTCTGCTCGCAGCAAGACGTGACATTTTCCAAACAGACAGGTTTTAATAAAACATTTTGTATCTGCCACAAGAAAAAAAAGGACACTAAGCCTGGAAAACAGCTAACCTTGTTTTCATGACAGGCGAGCAGAGCGGTGCTGAATGTGACAGGGACAATTGCATGCGGAGCTGCAGAGCTTTAGTCCTCCAAACAGTTTTTGCTATTCACAGATTCTTTTGTCTTCCGCCACCTCTCGAGGCTCTTCTTTTCCTTTATCACATTTTCTTATTTCTGCTCTCCTCTAGTTTGCTGTCAAAGTCACCCTCGCTCGTCTGAGGCGAACACTGTATCCCTGATCCAACAAACAGAAACAACAACAACAACAAGCTTCGATCGTGCAGACGCTAATTTAGTCTGACCGTGAGCTCGTCGTAATCGTCCAGACTGATGGCCAATCAAACGCTACCCCTGCACTCGGGGCCAAAAAAAAAAATTAAGCTCTGCTCATTTGTTTCTTTCTTTTCAAAGCTAATAGCTTTCTGGTGAAGGTGTGACATCTTCTGTTGACAAATAAATAGATCTTGAAAAAAATGCGTCACAAGAGCGTTTTTTTTTTCCCGAGAGCATAAAGACAAAAATGATTTAAAAATAGATGTTTGCACTCAAAGCACAATGTAGCATGAGTTTGTCTCTCCTCTTTTCAAAAGAATGGAATGGAACTGGAGACACGATTTCTGTCTTTGTCTCTGTGCTATGAAGGCATTTTGTTATGCGAGCTGTGCACGGGCATGGGATGTGTTCGTTGTCTCGTTCTGTTTACACAACTGATATTAGTTCAATTTTTTCTGGAATTATTACATCTGCCAACAGACAGAGGAGGAGGTTATGTCATTGTCCGTCGGTCTGTCTGTCTAATAGACAGTATATATACTGGACAAACCCTCCGTCACATCACCCATAGGTTTTCTGAAGAACAGGTATGAAGTACAAATGGGGCAGCTCCAAATCTCGCCATCTTGGCAGTGCTTAACTCCGCCTAGTTCCCGGCCAACCCATAAATGGGTAAAGAGGTGGTGGGTGACCTGGGAGGACAAATGAAGCCAAAACACAGGTGTTTGATTAACGCATGTATTTGCAGGGCGGCATGGTGGCTTAGTGGTTAGCACTATTGCCTCACAGCGAGAAGGTCCCAGGTTCGCTTCCAACTTGGTCCTTTCTGTGTGGAGTTTGCATGTTCTCCCCGTGTTTGCGTGGGCTTCCTCCCACTTCCAAAGACATGCAGGTTAGGTGAATTGGTGAGTCTAAATTGACCGTAGGTGTGAGTGTGAAAATGAATGTGTTTGTCTGTCTATATGTGATGGACTGGCGGCCTGTCCAGGGTGTACCTCGCCTTTCACCCAACGACCGCTGGGATAGGCTCCAGCACCCCCGTGACCCTTAATTGGAGTAAGTGGGTATAGAAAATGAATGAATGTATTTGCGGACGGGGTAGTGGTTTTCATAACATGTGGCTTGGGGTGGGTATAAGAAAGTACTTCCAGCATATTGCCTCAGAAACAGTTGCACCATCAGTGGACCTAATGTCACAAAGCTACCAATACATGCTAATCAGTGCTAATGGTGCTAACATACAAATTAAATAATACTAAAATTTCACTCAACAGAAATACTGGAGCACAGACTTCTTACATGGTCGGTTAATACAATTAACCGTGCAGCAAGCTATATATCTCAGATATTTGTAATTAGTCTGGGCCCTCAGGGATGTTAATGTGCAGATTTGTGACTGGCGGCCATATTGGATTTGTCCAATATGGTGGCTCCAATGATTGTTGGCTCCGGCACCCTCCAAAATTGAATTTAGTATGAGCTGGCCTACATCTTTGCCAAATTTCACACTTGTTGACACATCTGTACAATATTAATAACTCGATAAGGGCCTGGACTAAATAGAATGCTCAGAGAGGACAAGACACGGTCGAGCCCACAGCAGCTAGTGGCCACTGCTAGCGGGACGCTGGAGTCTGGACTCCGCTCACCGGTGGCACACACTAGCTATCTCTCAAAGCAAGCACGCCCCTAATTGTTCATAACCTTATGGTTTAAAATATCTTAAATTGATGAGTTATTAAAAAAAATCAACCCTGTACAGTTGTCATGAACGGGGAAACTAGCTATCGAGACCAAAACCGGTTTTTGTACCAGGCTGTAAACATGCTTATTTCTGCTGTAAACATTTTAACATGGGCTTTTATGGGGAGTGACTCACTTTTGGAGCCACCCTCAAGTGGACATTTAAGGAACTGTAAGTTTTGGCACTACCATGTTGGCTTCATTTTTCAGCACTGGAGGTTGAGGCTTGGTCTGTCTGTGTACACAATAACTGAAAAAAAAAAGATAGGTTTTGCCAAATGTCTGCAAAGAGATGGTCCTCGGGTCAGGGTAGGGTTGAATAAATATTGAGGCAAATCTCTATGCTTTTATCTCTTTTTCCAGTATTACCAGAAGTGGATTTATGACACCACAAAGACCTATAGACCCAAGTTTAAAACCCCTCCTCTGTCAGTTGGCAGGAGTAATAACAGTAGGCCGTTATTACTACAGTGGAAGTAAACACTCCCTGAGCAATTGTGCACATGTGCACACACCACAACAAATGTGGGCTTAAGGTGCGGCGCCATATTACCACATTAATTTTTTTAGCAAGCTCGCATCCAGTCCAACCAATACCACCAAAAATACCAAAGTATTGTTATGCGTGCAGATGTGCGAAGTAAAATGTAATACCAGATTCTGTGTGAGCTGCAGCACATTCCCTGACAAGGCAAAGAAACGAGAGAAATACAACAGTTGGGTAGTATTGCAGTTGTACAGCACAGAGTAGGATTTGCTTATAAGATGTTAAATTACCGCTACAGTTTGCCAGAAGGCACATGTGAGACTCGAGTCTAGATTTGCAGAAGAAGAAGTCATATAGTCAGTCTCTCTATTTGCAGAAGAAGAAGAAGTCATATAGTCCCTGAGGCTCATTGGTGCCGGTGCTTATCCCAAGATGCCGTAAAAGCCCTCCAATGCAGGGAACTTCCCCAGCCAGGGCTGGTACCCATTTTCAGCTGGGTGGACTTGAACCAAGCAGATGAAATGTCTTGTCCAAGGACACAGACAGGTAGCCTAAAGCACAAATGAGTCACGGCTTAATTCACAGGACAACTGGTAAATCCCATCTTAATCAGCTATCTAGGTTTTGTGAAATACCCCCCTTGTCTGGAAAACTAAAAACAAACAAACAACACAACAACAAACATTAAATTCTGGAATACTTCTTGACAAAGGGGTGAAGTGAAAGTTTTTAATCTACGTTCTTCAAGTTCAACATCATTTGATATGTCATAAATGCATAACTTTGCATCCATTCACTTTTAGTGAAATTATCTTTAATAAATGTAAATTGGAAAGAGATAAACAAATATCTGACAATGTCAGCTAAATAGAAAGTCAGCAACACTTTGACATATGAACCTTATCAATGTCATGGTTTTTGATAAGTGAAATGCCAAAGGATGCATTACAATCCGGTCGATCCGATGTCGTTTCAACTCAGCGGAAAGGTCAGAATGTGGGTAACCCATTTCAAGCTTCCTTTGATCCAAACCACAGATTAGAGGAGGAGCTCCCCTTTTAAAATGTTAAAAAAAAAAAATCTTTTACTCAATTGGACAAAGATGCGTTAGTGTCAGACTCAAAGGATTGTCAGGTGTAGGCCAGAAGTGCCATGTAAAGCCGTTTAAAAAATATGAACTGTGTACATATATTTGTGTGAAATTCATATGTCAAAAGGAGAGGAGAGATTTTATTTGAGCAAACTTGACTGGGACATTAGTGGTAGCTCTGACAGGATCAGACATGGTTACATTTTGAATGAACGAGAGAAATGTCAAGTCTGGAGCCAGAATAGTAATGAGATTATAGGTGCAGCCTAGCTCATCCTGCATGAACCGAAAAGGATGAGGGAAAAGTTCACGTCAGATAAACTTTGTTTCGAAAAATAATTTTTGCCTTAATAGGCTGTGGGACGAGGTCTGAAAAGATGAACTTAAGTTTGACAACTCACCGAACCAATTTCTGTCAATTACATCTTAAAGATCACATGTATTGTAGTATTAAAACACATTTTTCTGGAAAAACAAGTTGCACATTTTATTATAACACTACAATACATATATATAACCTATATTATATATAAACTATAATACATTAACATTACCTTATACAAACTATAATACATTACTATTTTGCTGGAACACTGAAGTTGTAAACATTATAATTGCATGAAACTGAGATCTGGAGATCTTCCTCTATGTACAAAATACACTGACAGTGAAGCAGGTAATAAGTGAATAAGTGGAAAAACAACAGTGACTGAAAAATTCATCTGCATGGGATTTCTGTTAAATTATGTCAAATTTTAACCTGGATGGTATTGTCCATCAAATTTGTGACATATCTTTGTTTTGTGTTTAATTCAGAATTTTGTTGGTAAAACTGTGAAGTAATGTTGGTATTCAGGTTGATTTGAAACTTAGACAGTTCTGTAAACAGACAATTTCTCAGCAATTCG
>OMMV01035226.1:1808-12930 GCA_900302635.1 Chatrabus melanurus
TGATTATTTAAAAAACAAGAACAAAAAAAAAAACAGTTGGTCTTTTCTTTCGAACAGGAACGAGCCCCTAATCGACAACTGACTTGTAATGACTTAGTGGAGAGCAGTGTAGCCAAACGGGAAAGATGCTAAGGTCAGCAAGTAACTGTAAAATCATTCATTCATTCATTTTCTATAGCCGCTTATTCCAATTAAGGGTCATAGAGGGTGGGGCTAGAGCCTATCCCAGCAGTCATTGGGCGAGAGGCAGGGTACACCCTGGACAGGCCGCCAGTCCATTGCAGGGCCACATATAGCCAAACACATTCACATTCACGGTCAATTCAGAGACACCAGTTCACCCAACCTGCATGTCTTTGGAAGTGGGAGGAAGCCGTAGCACCCAGAGGGAACCCACGCAAACACAGGGAGAACATGCAAACTCCACACAGATAGGACCAGGTCAGAAACAAACCAAGGACCTTCTCACTGTGAGGCAACAGTGCTAACCACTGAGCCACTGTGCTGCCCCACTGTAAAAGCAGTCATTATAAAAACTTTCTTTATATCCTTTTGGCCTGAATATAAGACAATATTTTTTTCCTCAAAAATATATCTGAAAAATATAGGGGTGTCTTATAATCGCAAACTAAACTTTTACATATTATACATCTGCAAGAAATAGTTGGCACCAAACAGTGGTGAACGGCATTAGCTGATCTTATCAACAGACTCATATTATGGTCTTCAGGCCCGGATTGGAGTACACTTCACACCAAAGTCCTGTAGTGTGAACAGTGTACCGTGTTCAAGCACGGATCAATGAACCATGCCTAAGTCGACTTGAAATTAAAAATGCTTGCTGGAAATTTGCGCTGACAACAGCAGTCACAACTGGATGTTACAAACAGCATTTCTGAGAATTTTGGAATAATACAATAGTATTTACATGCACATGGGACCTGGGATCACAACAAATGTCATGTAATGATGAGGTATGATGATGGAAGTGTACATGGGTACAGAACATCATTACAATGTGAATGCTGGCCTTAAGGGGGGGGTAGACCAATCGTACTCAGGCATGTATGAAGCAATCGTACCTCGTGTGAAAGCATCCTTAGACACAGTTCACACTAACGGTGCCGAAAGCCACTTGTCTGCATTTTAACACCACAATTATTTATCCACACAACTTTGACAAGATCGCCACAAGAACCAGCATATAACATTTACAAGTCAAGTCAAGTCAAGTCTGGAAACATGTGCTGGTGCCGTGCTTCGCCGAATCACAACACCACAGGTCCTGGATGGCAACCACCCAGGCAGACAACCAGTCCATCCCCGCATCGCTAAAATAACCATCTATCTGCTGCAGCCAGGTGAAGCATGGGCTCCTGTTGGCCTTCTCCAGGCACTGGGGTCCTCAACACTCAGGCACCTATGTGCTGGATCAAGCACAGATAATTGTGCCACGTGGCCAAAATGTCACACCTGTGATACTCCTCATCTTAGTCTTCTCTAAGTAACAGCTGGTTTGATACAAAGTCATTCCAGCGGTACCCAAGGATGATGTCCGGCAACGTCTTGCGGATCCCACGAATTCTCAGGATGTCCCACATAGCAGTACGCTCAACTTAATCGAACACTTTTACCACATTTACATTTAACATTTACAAATAATGCATTAACTCACCATTATTTACAGTTCTCCCTGAAGGCCTTGCAGTTCCCACATCAGAGTTACTCCCATTCTTGTCCACTGCTCTGCCTATTTTAACATATGCCCAAAGTTACAAAGTTCTCCCCACAATTTTATTTAAACAATGGAGCCACATTATTTTCACTGCTTGCTCAAACTGCATCAGGACTGATTTATAATGAGAGAAGCAATATCTGATCAGTGATCACTTCACATTGTACTGCATTTTTACTTCCACATTGGACCAGGAAAAACTGGAGTGGCACTTTCTTCACGTACTGCAGCTGCAGAACACGCTCAATAGCTTTTCAATAGACTCCATTAACAAGGACTGTTGTTTCTGACCATCGAAACAGTTAAAGATTTTTTCCAAGTGTTTTAAAATGTTCACAGCTGGTCCCTCTTTCCTTCATGAGAATGTCTGAGGACTTTTTTGGCATTTGCCCATTTGAAAAGTCCTGGGAGTACGTTGTCCATCTTACATCATTATGCAAGATACGATCTAATGACAAGGTAGGTTAATTTGCACTGTTTATTGCACCACTTTTTTGCACTTTATACCATTTTATTACTGTTTTATGCAACCTTTTTTTTCCTCTTTCAATATGATTTTATAAGCACTATTTTCATCTAAAATTATTTTCTTTTAAACCCATAAGAACCCATAGTGATTGATACCTGTGACACCTTATCCATGACACCTTAAAATGTTGTCATGGATACACCAAAATTCACACATTGTCACATGACCACACTAGGATGTTAAGTATATATCACTTTAGGGCTTCATTGTTTAAAGTCAAGGATAACACTCTATAAGGAATTTCTAGAACATTTAAAGGAATAGTGACACCTGTGTCACCATGGGTTCTTATGGGTTAAAACCAAGATTTGGTCTTCATAAAGTATTACTCCAAAAACAGATCTTTAAAAAGGGAGGTGTCTTATAATTGGGCACCTCTTATATTCAGGCCAATAAGGTATTTACCATGGTAAACATGCACACACGTACCTCTGTAGGGATCCTTTCTATGCTACCAGACACTTCTAATGACATTTTCGCCAATTCATTGGCAACAAGAATTGATTTACTTTTAGTGTTTTTACCTTGCGCCATAGCCTTACATTGTCTAGCTGTTTAGCTTGTGACGGTGTTAGCATTCTAAATCAATACTGGACCAATTAAAGTAGTTTTTGTCCCAAGTGAAAAGATAAATCCAAAAATATTTAAAAGTAGAGCCCAGGTTGAAAAGCTCTGAATTTGCCCGTTAACTGCAGTTTCTGTGGAAGGGGTTGCCTTGAATGGTAACTGCAACTGTTCAAAAAGACTACTGTCTGACAAATATGACATAAGTTGTCTAGAGTCTACGTCTAGTCTACTCTATTGTCTGGAGTCTAAGTATTTGAGAAAACAAACACAGAGGAGAGACAGGTCTATAGTTTCCCAACAGCCCAGGGTCAAGGCTGTTTTAATTAGTGCTTTAACCTTTACACATGCAGGAACTATGCGAGTGCTGAAAAAGTATTAAGTACAGAGGATCCCAATAATGACCACAATTCCCTACAAAACCTTCCTGGCAATGATCAAAAAGACATATAATGAAACTGACAATGAGTTTCCTCCCCTCAAAGGGTGAGCACATCACTTGAAAGTATTCTTTTTCACTGCATTAAAATGAAAAATGACTATTTTTCAGATTTCTATCCCCATGTCAGCACAAGTGGTCCTGTCTTTGCTGCAGCATGTCACACACGGTGTCTTCATCGCTCAGGTTTGACACCTACATGCAGCTGCCATGTTTTGTCTTTGCAACACCTTACATTTTTAAGCAATCGAACATGATCCCTGTGCCCCCCTTCATAAGTGGACTTGGATGTTGAAATATAAATGCGCTCTCTACTTGCCCTCTATTATGTCTCATTTTATCCGTACGGCTACAATGATCATCTATATAAAGTCATCACTGTGGGGAATAAGTGTGTCAGACATGCAGCCTCTTACATTATGAATGTGGATCTTTGGATTCCCATGCAGCTTCTGGGTACATGTGACCTCCTTCTTTTTAAAAGAGCAAACATTGCGTTCCATCCTGAAGGTAATGAATTCGTTTTTTTTTGTTTTGTTTTTGTTTTGTTTTTTTAGCTTACAGACTTAAGCACATGAAGGAAGAATGAATAATATGTGTTAATTACTATATGTTATCCTTAGTGTTATGTCACTTTACACAAAAATTACTACTCTTTCACCAGGTGCAGAAGAAAATCTGACAAACACATCAAAAGGCAAACTGGGACACAAAGCTGTTACAGTTGTTTCAATTCAGAATCTGGGCATGTTTGTGGAAATAGATGTTTCCACCAGTAATCACTGTGTATGTAATATACTGTAATGGGACATTACATTTTATTTATCAGTACCTCAATGGTACTGATAAACATGATGCATGTTCTTCTTGTTATTATTATTTTGTGTGTGTGTTTGTCTATTTCCTCCCCACTATAATATGGTAAGTTTTGTACATCTGGAATTGGTGTCTGTATTTTTTTTGTATTTATAACATCAGAAAACCATTATCTGACACATGAAATGCTGTTTTATATATTTATAATGAACTACCTAATTAACTAACTAATAAACAGATATATACATCTTTATATATAAGATATGATACTATATTGCTGTTAATATAATTACAACTATTACATACCATATTATTCTGCAATGGGAGTTTTTATTTTAAAATTTAGTATAACTTTAAACTTTATACCAATGAAAATTTTATTTAACAGGAAAACAAAAAGTATAAATATATTATGTTATAAATACTAATTTCACAGTTTAACAAATGATTAATACGAACACTGTGCCACATTAAATTATTACCTCATCCAACCAACAGAGATTTTGTAATCATTACTGTTTGTCTGTGTACAAGACATTTCAAAAAGTAAGAAACAGATTTTAATGAAATTTTGTGTTCTTGTGGGAAAATGCTGGGGAACTGTAATGTCTACAGAACTGCCCAATTTATGAATTCTGACAGTAGACTTGCTGTGGTTTCCCTGAGAATCCAGTTGAAGTCTTGCAGACTGCCTTCTGCTCAGTACCTGAGATTAAATCTGGCCAGATTTCAAGATTAGACTGTTTCTCAGGAATTTGTGCGCAATCTGGCTGTATGATTTGCAGACATGGACGCAGCTGGCAGTATGAATGGAATGTAGAGTTCTTCTGTGACTAGACATTAAAAGTTGCTCGGGTCTGTATTGGCACTGCCAATGTCCATAGGAGTAGGTGTTTCATATCTGAGGGAACTCTGAATATCATCCATAGCAGTCTTAGTGCAGCTTGATGGAAATTCCAGGTTGATTATGGAGCTGAGAAAATGGGCTGTGATAGCCCTGAGAGCAGACAATGAGGAGTTTGTCAGAGGAATCTGTGATTAGGTGACTCACCATCTGTGGTTGAGTGACCCTCGACCTGCTTACAGAGGAATTAAAGCCGTTTGTTCCTCCAAACCTACACTTCGTCCCACTGCAGTTATGGCAGATGACGGTTCAGATCTGACAGATGCTTATGCTGTATTGTCACACTGGGGCAGCTACTTTGAGGAGTTGTATAAGGCTAACCCTCCTGCTGGGTTGTTAGACATCCCCAGTGCCAGGGTTTTTGTGGCTGATTCTCTAATCAACTGTGAACCACCAAATTTTGGAGAAATCACAAATACAGTGAAACAGCTGAGGGCTGGGAAAGCTCCCGGGACCTGCAATATAGGAGCTGAGCACCTCCAGGTGGGGGAAGATGCTGATCTCCTGGCATTGCAAACAATTGCTGTTTTAATCCGGGAACAGGTGTTATCTCTACGGACTGAAAGAAAAGATTTGTTGTCCCACTCTGGAAAGGCAAGTGTGATCGCCTGGATTGCAATAATTTCAATGGTATTACACTGCTCTCTGTGGCAACCATGCTGCTCTGAGCACACCTGATCCTGTCAGATCTCAGAAGTAAAGCAGAGTAGGTCCTGATTAGTACTTGGCTGGGAGACTGTTTAGGAACGCCAGGAGCTGTGCGTGTTTCTTCATGTAGAAATGGAGTTGGGTCAGGAAGGGCATCGGTTGTAAAACTTGTGCCAAATCCCAATGCAGATCTGTACTGGATGCACTGTGATAACCCTGACCAACCAGGGGCAGCCAAAAAAAAAAAACACAAACAAACAACAACATTGCTGTCTGTGCAGGAAAAGGTGTTTGCTAGGGTTATTCTCAACAGGATTCAGATCCAGTTACTTGCCGCTCAGTGACTGTAGCAATCTGATTTCACACCCAAGAAAACAACCTTCGGCTGCATCCCAGCTCTGGGAATACTTATTGAACGCAAGTGCGAATATTGGCAGTGCCTCTTTTCAGCCTATATTCATTTTCACAAACCCTTTGATTCAGTTGACCTGAGAATTTGTGGGATCCCCAAGACGTTGTTGGGCATCATGGCCAGCCTACACACAGGTACTGTACATGTTGTGCGGACTGAGGGCAGAATCTCTGAATTTTTCCCAGTAAAAACTGGCATTCAGCAGGGATGTGTTCTTGCTCCTACACTGCTCAATGCTTGCAAGGACTGAGTGTTGGGTAGAGTTGTGTAAACTCATGGCTTAGGTGCCTTTGTCTTTGAGGAAAGTTTTACTGACATTGACTTCACAGACAAGGCTGTAATCTTTGCAGAATCAATGGATACCCTGATTGCAGCACTTGAGAAGCTGAGTGAGGAATTGAAGACCCTGGTGCCAATAGTACTGAAGTCACAAAATGTACATTTTGAAAAAATAAAATCTGAAAATATCATTCAGTCATAAAATCAGCTTTTAAAACTTGTTTTTTTATGCATTGCTTAGTAATCCTTGATGTCTTAAGTGTTTGCAGACAGGTTTTCAGCATTTTTCAATTGTGAGAGAAAGCGCCATTTTTGTTTTTGAACTTACGGTAGGTATTTTTTTGCACCTGGCTCAGACTTCGATACTCCTGGCAAGAAAATTAGTAAAGGATTAGCCACTTTCATTACAAAAACTACTTATTTAGACAAACATTTTGAACTGAACAGAACTATTAATTTTTCAAACGCAGCAAAACCTCACAACTGCAAGTTGAAGGCATTCAATTATGTGGTCACATTATCATATATTGGTCATAAGCATTCATTCATTCATTTTCTGAACCCATTTTTTCCAAATAAGGGTCACGGGAGTGCTGGAGCCTATCCCAGTGGTCATTGGGCGAGAGGCGGGGTACACCCCGGACAGACCTCCAGCCTATCGCAGGGCCAACACATATACACAGACAAACACATTCAAATGCTCACTCACACTTACGGTCAATTTAGAGTCACCAATTCTCCTAACCTGCATGTCTTTGGAAGTGGGAGGAAGCTGGAGCACCCAGAGGGATCCAACGCAAACACGGGGAGAACATGCAAACTCCACACAGAAAGGACCAGGTCGGAAGCGAACCTGGGACCTTCTCAATGTGAAACAACAATGTTAACCTCTAAACCACCGTGCTGCCCGGTCATAAGCATAACGAACAAAAACTCTTGAAGACCATGGACACTTCAAAGGAACCAAATCACTAAGTCCAGTACTTACCATCTTTATCCTGAAAAATGAAGGAAGCCTATCCTGGCAGAAGTCTGTGGAACAGAAACGTCTATTCTAAATATTTTTCAGCTTCACCACCCTCCTACTCCACAGCATTACCTTGGCTGCACAACCTCCTTGATTGGGAGGAAATCTAAATAAGCTGCTGGGCTCTTCACTGACTTTAGGGTCGACATCTTCTTGCCATGTTTCAGTGCCTGTCCCCTCTTGAACTTGATGCCCCTGCGCTCACCAAAGTTATGTGGTAATTGGTCTTTTCAGACTAAGACACCTTTAACACTGAATCACTGCACTTAGGTACTTCTTGTGTACCAGAATATGATAATCTGTTTCCATAGCGATGAAAAGAGACTTAGGCACATTTTCTGTTAACAATATTTATAGGATGGACTGAGTAAAACAAATATAATATGTTTCTCTGCTCAACATGAATTGTCTAAAATTGTCACTTCAGTACTTTTAGTACGCAGGTCTTCAATTGGAGTTTCTGGGTTTGCAAATGTTCTGGATGAAGATGAAGATCCAGGCTTTCAATGACTTTTTGGACTGGGCCATCAGAGGTGTTATTTCAGCAATGGCATTCATGTCTCTGGGTCCTCTGCCTTTGAGATGGAAAGATGCCAGGGAAGACCTTAACTCTCAAAGTATTAAGGGTCCTGGTGGTTCCTGTCTTATTGTCTGGTTGTGAGACTTGGACACGAAGCATCGACCTAAGGCGACGACTAGATGTCTTTGGTTCTGGAGCTCTTTGGCAAATCCTTTGATACTGCTGGAATGACTTTGTGTCAAACGAATGGTTGAGGAGCAGTCACACCTAGACGTTTGGGCCAACATGGATGAACTTACTTGCAAACATTGTAGTCCACTAGCGTCCGGTAGCCGCCGCTGGGCTCCTGGGCTCCCGCTGGGTGCTGCTTCGCCCTGCCTGCTCAGAATCACTGGACAGTGGTGTGCTGAGCCCGTATCCTGCACGTTGCCACATTGGCAAAAGTCTCGCATATTCTAATGGAGCGCTGGCTAATGCCCGCCTCAGTTGGGCTCCGCTAGCACCATGTTGTGGAACACCGTGCTTGCTTTTGAGGTTCGCTACCAAACTCCAGTAACGTGAGTTTTGCTGACGTTTGGCTAATTTTCTCGACTTTGCACTGCGTTCACCACACGCGGGGGTAAACTTCATATTGTGACTCCGCTTTTACTCAGGGAGACTAACATGAGGAGTATCGTTTGTATTGTGGGAATGTCAGCTGTGATATTTTGGCCATGTGGCACATTTCTCTGGACATGATCCAGCTCCTGGGTGCCTCAGTTTTGAGGACCCCAGCAGTTGGACAAGGCCAAGGGTTCACCAACCTTTTACCAGTTCATGGCAGATAGATGGTTACTTTCGAGAGGTGGGGATGGACCAGTTGTCTGCCTGGGTCGTTGCCATCCAGGACCAAAGGTGGATTCATAGTGTAGTGGATGTTGGGAACCTTTGGCACCAGCGCATGCTCCCAGACCTGACCAGATGGTCTTTCATCGGTGAAGTGTTGGTTACATTTTGGTTGTCATCCACATCCCTCTTAAATTTCTTTTTTTAATTGATTTCTTAACATTTCAACTTGTAAAAGTTCATCCTTTAGATACGTTTTGAACCTGACTTTTCACATCAGAACGATTTCTGTGTCCTGACAAATGATGTTGCCCATTACTAGTCTTATTTTTTTTTTAGGTCTGGATTCTCTCATTGACTCTATCTACTCACACAAGAAATGTTCTTGGAGATACAATTTGAAGGCAAAGCTAATAAACATTTTTCACACACAGTGTCTGTAAGGCTATTAAAATTTTCTGCATAGGATTCAGCACGGGCAGTGTTAGTGCTGCTGTTGTGCAATATCACTTTGTCATCAATAGTTAATAGAAAACCACAATAATTCACTACAAAATATCACTACATTATTAACAGAACAACTGCATTACTATGCCACACAATACCACTCTGTTATTAATGATTAATTAAACAATTGCAATACTACATTAAACAGTATTGTTGTGTTCTTAATAATTAACAAAAGACACATTGCAGCAATATACAATGTTGTTGTATTATTAATGATTATTACAATTAGAATGATGTAAAAAGTCAGAATTTAGTCTTTCTAAAACAGGAAATGTCTTATGACCACCTTTCGTGGCACTTGATAGAAGAGGAAACAGTAAGACATATGTCTGCCCTGAGACCCGTTGGTGCCAGTCCTCATCCCTGAATTATGTAGCCTGAAGCAGATGAGCATTGACAACTTCCCCTGGATGGGACACCAGTCTGATGCAGATACTTCCCCAGCCAAGGCCAATACCAATTTACAGCTGGGTGGACTGAAGCAATGCAGATGAAGTGTCTTGTCCAAGGACACACTGGTTGTGTGACCAGGAATCAAACCCAGGTCTACATATTGGTCGCCCAACTCCAAATATTCAGAAGTATTTTTCTGCTACGAAAAACAAAAAGATGACACTACCACCATCTCCTTCTGAGTCTACAACAGCTGAAGACGGCAGTGTGATCCTGCTGAAAGCTCCTGTAAGTTTTTCTCAATGATTCTGTGTTGGTATCATCTTTTAATATGAAAATTCCAGAATCGGATATTAATCTCCATGCTAAACAGATGACGTGAAATAAAAAGTCGATTCAGTTCAATTTATCCAAACAGCACTAAATCATAACATGTTCCCAATCCTGGCCCTCAGGAACCCCTTACCTGCACACTTTCCATCTCTCCCTGCTCTGTCAAAAACTGATTAGCTCATTCAGGTCTGCTTAGCCAATCAGGAGCTAACAGGTACCTGGATGAACTAATGAGCTTTAGGCAGAGCAGGGAGAGATGAAAACTGTGCAGGTTAGGGGGTCACTGACCCCTGAGTTGGGAACCTCTTACCCACCCCATTAGCAAGCACACTGACAGTGGTAAGAAAAAAAAATCTCCCTCAGCATTTTATGATTACAGGAAGAAACCTCAGTGGGATGGCCATTCTAACAAGACAAAACAAAAGGCACAACACATACAACACAACCATTTTAATATTCCAAGTTTAATACTACCCCAAATCAGAAAATATTGGGATGATATGGAAAATGCAAAAATAAAAAAATGCAGTCATCCTTACATTTACTTTGACTTCTATTTCACTGCAGACAGTATGAACCCAAGATATTTCATGTTTTGTGTGGTCAACTTCATTTCATTTGTTAATATACATCCATTCTGCATTTCAGGCCTGCACTGTAAAAAAAAATTGTAATCTAACAGAATTTTACTGTTTATTTTACAGATTTTGTCTGTATTTTTAAAATACCATTTAATTTACAAAAAGAGACTGTGATTTTACATGTCAAATGTAAAATCACATGAAATCACTGTAACTGTGAAAACACACAATATTCCTGTTCTTTTACAAAAAAACCTATTAGAAATACATATATTTATTGTTAAAATACGTTCACAAATATATCGTAATTTCACAAATATTTGTCTGTTATTTAAGGGAATAAACTGTAAAATTCAACTTTAAAACTCTAAAAAAAGTAAAAAATAATTTAAAGTTACTGAGAAATTAAAAGTAAAATAACTATTTAATTTGTAATTTTACTATAATTTCTCTGTTAATTGACTAATGTTTTCATTGAGAATACCTACAATTGAGCGCCACGGTGGCGCAGCGGTCTAAGCATCAAGCTTTGGCTTGGCGCAGCTGCCCCCGAAGACCGGAGGTTCGCTTCCCGGTCTTGTCAGTGCCGAGTATGGCCGGCGCAATA
>OMMV01035304.1:5504-17830 GCA_900302635.1 Chatrabus melanurus
CCTCGAAATGCTACATTTACTTAACCTAGTTATGTCAACCTGTCCCACAAAACGTGTTTGTTTAAATGGGAAACATAATATGCAGTTAATTGTAACAATTGCTTACAATATGCTTTTCCCATTTAATTTACTACTTTTTTTAGAATTGGTTGACAAACTACACTAAGTAAATGAAACATTTCATTTTTTAGAGTTTTGCTATGGAATCCCCCAAAACAAATACTTTTACAAGCAATAAAATTATCTGTAATTTGTGACATACCTCAGAAATAAAGGTACTTTATAATAACTACATTTCAGCACAAAGTAAATTTGGTCAATTTTTGTAAAAAAAAAAAAAAAAAAAAAATAGAAGGGACTACACCTTTAAATCTTTAGTGCTTGGGTGACAAGTTCATGGAAGCACCATCAAAGATGGAGATTAAATTGTTTAAGTTGTATTTTAAAAAGCCACATTATTTTAGATGATAAAAGTTTGGGAATCCTTCGTGTCTTTCCCTGCATACCCCGTGTGCTCTAATAGAGTTTAACGGGATTATGCAGAGAGGCATACAAATGTGATTGTCTCACAGCAGATGGTGCGCACGGCTTCACCTTTGAGAGAAGTTAATTAAGCCCACTGTATTGTGCCGATCCAGGGGAAAAAAATCGAGATGAATATTAAGCGATTGAAGCCGTGGGCTCTGGGACAGAGGAGGCCACTGACACACAATCATCTACAGACTTCAATTAATTTACAAACAGCACTTTCCAACTCTATTCCCACGTTTTCACAGCAAAGCTGACAGAGCGCCTGAAAGTTCAACGCTGGCTAAACGCGCCTCAGCGAGATGGCTGCCAAATTCTCAGACAACCTCTGTTGTTTGGTGTCAAATGAACGAGTGGGAGGGAACCTTCCTAATTCCCCTATGCCTTCTAATTATCAACAAATTACCTTTAAATAAACTCAGACTTATTTTTAAATAACTGAGTGTCAGAGCACACATCTTAAGGGTGTTCTGATTTGATAATTTAAGAATTAACCTGTCCAACACTAAAGCGGCTACAGTGTGTATTCCACAAAACATCAAAGGCCTGCAAAGCACAGTTTTAGGGGGAAAAAAATAACAGGGAACTACGGATTATTAAACCAAGTGAAGTCAGAATAACAAAATAGTGTTCAAAGTGCCCGACGTGGAGGTGGAAACCTGCTGAGTGCAATATAAAAGTCGGGGTTAAGCTTATTGTAAAGTCCCTCTGCTCCGTTCCAGAAGTAGATGTTACATATGATTAGAAGAACTCTGCTGTGGCACTCACCGCAAGATACTTCCGTTCCAGTTGAGCATTGCTAATTTTTTAAACCCTCGGCCACATACGTGGAGCTGCTATGTGGCTCCTTTTTGCTCCTCTTTTTGATCTATTTTCAGGCAGATTTGCAATTTTATGGTAAAATGCCGACTTGATTTGTATCCTCTAATGTTTAATCACACTTATGATTCCCAAACCTTACTGCAATTAAATCATTTGATCATTTAACAAGACACAGAAGTTGTGTCACCTGTCGCACAGTGGCCGCGCACCTGGATGTGTGGAAAGTTATTGCGAGCACTGTTATTTTCGGATTTTTTGCTCTGTGACCTTGGAAAGTAGATCAAGGTCACTCATCATTCACTCATCAGGTATACGGCATATACTCATTAATTCAAAAAAACAGTGTATATAACATATACCCGCCTTAAAATAGTCAGAAATGCACAAGAGAGATGTGCAATTTTATATGACATTTACTCTGAGGGCCATTTTCCCCCTGATTGCAGTTTTTAAGGCATTAATTCCTCCCAAGCAAAAGGAATACGGCACTAAAACAGCACCAAGCCTGCCTGAAGGCAACACTTTAAAATGGATCATCAAAACACAGCAATCTAATTTATTGTGCACAGGAACAACTTAAGAGATGAAGGGAACGCAGCACGTTTTTCATCTGATCAGTAAGTGAGTTAATGCATTTTTAACAGCTACTGATGTCAACGATTGAGGTGTCTTTGAAAAGAGCATCAGATCTGGAGAATTTTCAAAAAATACTTTTCTTTTAGGTAATTAATTTAAGTAAACAGTGTTTCATGTTGTGCACAATTCTGCTGAATTATTTGTACACATTGCTCTTCATATTCACTAACTTTCCTCCATCTTATTTAACATTGAAGTCATGAAAGTCCACTTTGAAAGCAGATTAAACTTTCCAAAATTCTTACAGGTATAATGTGCAAACTTCACTCACTTTTTTTTTCTTTTTTTCCCCCTGCTTTTGGCTATCCCGGGTCCCCACAGCAGATCTGGTATAGATCCACATTGGGATTTAGCACACGTTTTACATCAGATGACCTTTCTGATGCAACTCCAGTTCTACATGGAGAAACCTCCTCACAGCTCTTGGTGTTCCCAAGTAGTCTTCCAGCCACGTACTAATCAGGACCTACTCTGCGTCAGTTCTAAGATCTGACAGGATCAGGTGTGCAGGTGGCTGTGCTGCCAATATATGGCTGTAAAATGTAAAAATTTTATTCTGTAAATTTTAAAAGGGTGTATGAGCAGCATGCTATTTGGCAGCCCTAACTGGTTGTTTGATGAGTGTAATGGGAGATAACAATCAGATTAAATTTATCGTTGCACAAAATTACCGTACCTTATAAGATTTTTTTTTGTAAAAAAAAAAAGCAACAATAAATTAAAATTCCTGTTTATTACAGCCGAACACCATAAAATCCATCCCAAAATGTGTCCATAGAAAATCATATATACTGCTTTTAAAGTCCAACAACATCACTCTCATTGCAAAATGTTTTATGAACAAAATAACACCATAAATATTTAGTGTGCCACCATTAAGCACAATTGTCCCCGGGAGCTCGTGGCTGAGGGGTTAAGGCGCGTACCACATTCCCCAAAATGCGGTTTGCAGCGTCCCCAGGTTCGAATACCAACCGGGTCAACATTTGCTGCATGTCTCTCCCATTCTTTGATTCCCTATTTCCTGTCTCTGCAATAAAGGCTGAAAAATGCCCAAAAATATATATATATATATAAAATAAAAAAAGCAATTGTCCAAAAATAGTCCTTTCACCTCAGTCATTTAATGGCCTTGTGTAATTCCTTACAATATATTATTATAAATAAAATGTAGCTGTGAACACAAACTAACCTGTTGCTTTGTCCTTTCTCTGCCCTGCCTGCCTGCCTGCCTGGAAAACTGTATTGTTTTTAATTCATATTAGTTTACTGTAGTTAACACAAAAAAAACTTATTTCAACTCAGACATTATCTTGTTGCTTCAGTAATTATGTTGCACAGTAATTATCATGTCGCACAGTAATTATGAAAATAGGCTGTGTATTTACTTCTGTTTCCCTTATATCAACCTAATTATATTAAATTATACTGGCATTATTTTACTTAATTGAAAGATACATTTATAACTGGTTTGATATAACGTTTGCACAATGTTCTATTAAAACAGGACGCTCTGGTTCTGATGGTTGCTTAAAAACTCAACTATTTGTGATGCTACAGCTACATTTTTCTCTTTAATGTCACACAAATTATTCACGATACCTGATATAAAACTGGGTGGCGTTGCCCGTCTTTCTTAGCTTTAAAACATGTCCATGCCATTGTCACATGTGGAATAAAGTTAAAAGTGCTTAAAGGGAACAGTGCAGGATTTTTCATCATCCTCTCTTTGAAAACAATGGAACATCATCTATCATCAAAATAAGTTTGCCCAACCCGCGGACAGATAATATTATCCATGACAACACTGCATACTGGCTATATTCGCATGTACTTACACAATGATGTGCACAGATGCACAGAAATGTGCGCACTTAAGCCCAGTTTATGCTACTGCGTCGCAGCAACGTCGTATCAACACAGAGCCCTCTGCGTTGTTGCGAACCCCCTCCGAGTCCTACGCCCGTGGCCTGAGGTGCTCCTCCCAAAAATTGTAACTACGTGTCGAGACTATGCAGACCGCAAGGGTTGTGATTGGTCCGCGTCACGGCCAGTCTCTGGGCGGCATGTTGCATATGACGAAGAACATCGTCAAATCTGTCAGCCGACACACGAAAATACCTGGAGTGCATTTCTCCGTCCATGTTCCGCAGAGGTCGAACAAGTGTGGTATATTCGCCCGTCCTACGCCTCGATTCGTTCAGTGGACATACAGACCACCTCCGCACTTGTCTCCTCTTTCGTTGTCGTCGCCACATTTGCAATAAAAGCATTTGTTGTTCAATGTTGATCATCTGCAACTGCAACACCATCTGCAACTGCGGACACACCATTGTTCAGTGTGTCCGCCAGGAACAAAGCCGGAAGGTAAACGAACAATTAATGAGATTCACCGTTCCAGCGGTGAATTGCACAGCGACATGGACCAACGCGATGCAGAACTTCGAAAGGTGCATGACAGTGTCGAAGCTGCGGCGTGGCCATGGCATTGCATTCCCGCAGAAGTATAAAAGTGCCTTTAGCTTGTATTTGGGGTTTAACTACGTTACTTTTACACTTTGGTTGAGAGATAAATCCATTCTTTTCCCAGTATTCTCAATCTGAATTAGTCCACTGCCAAATAAATTAGGTTGCTGTTAAAATTTGAATGTGGTATTTTACTGGGACACAGCGGATCAATACTGGGGCATGTGCCTCAGGAAAAGGGGACTGGCGCTGCCTCTGTACATGACTTTTGACCTTGGACCTTGAGAGGTCAAACTGAAAGTCATGAGTATTTAACTCAAACAGTTTGGAGCAAATATGGCTTAATCTTTGTGTTAAAGTGCCTGTAAAGCAAATTCAGAGATTTGCTTCAAAACACATTATACATATTAGAAATGCTTTGCTGATCATATGTTAAAATGTGCTGAACCATGTGTAGTTTTTTTTTTTTGGAGATTGACTGGCTTTCTGTGTTTCACCACTGTTGAGTTCATGATTTTTTGGGTGGTGGCTTAAACTGAACCGCATTACGCACTGCCATTTGATTGGCATACGCCAATATAAAGCTGGAGCCGATTTGAATCTTGAACATTAGGTGATAGTAATGCACCTTTTACGTTGGTTCCCAAATGCCGTTAAACAAAAAGAAGAAGAAAAATAATCTTTGGTCATACCGCTCAAACTTTGACTCTTGTGAGACAACGGTTGGACTAATCCTTGTGTTTGTTTTATTTCTTTTGTTTCCTTTCAAATGGTGTATTGTTGTCTACTATGGAAAGTTTGCTTTTTCTCATCGAGTGTTTGTATGTTCCGCATTGTTCAATAAAGCTTAAAAAAAACTTCAGTGCCTTCAGCCAAGACGCCTCCAAAGTCTGAGAGCAGGGAGAGAGAGGGAATACTGCTGATTTTTACATGATTTTGAAACCTAATTTTATATACTTAGCAATATTTTTAATCATTAAAATTCAGTTGGGTGGTTAATAACATGTTTTTCTGTGGTTTGACAAACAGATTGGATTTCACTTTAAGGATAAAGTGGTTCAATTTTGGACAGAGTTGATCAAATTTCAAGACCACACAGAAAGATATATTATGGTGACACCAACAAATAATTTGTATGAATTGGTGTTGTGTAAGGGGGGATGTTGCACTCTCTCAGTGCCCATGCTAGTTAGTCTTGTATTGGCCAAAGTTTGATTGCTTATGGGCCGATTCATACTATGACATGATGTGGCTGACACTGGCCGACATAGTAGATTCTCAAAAATCTCTATGAAACACAGGAGAAGGCTCGCTGCAGGGGTCCAAATTTCCTGTCTTCAACGTAGTTCGACGTAGCTCAGCGAAGGGCAACGCTGCACCTCAGGAGCCTGACGCCCGGCAATGGTCCATTTGCCCACCATGACGCAGTTCAACTTTCGACGTTGGAGGGCGGGCACACTGGCACACCAGCGGAGCCACTCGCTGATCCAATGCCCAAGACGCCACGCGACACAGCCCAGACAAACTCGACGCACCTCTGCACCTCATCACCTGCCACCTCAAGGACCTCAAGCTCACACTCCTGTCGCAGCTTCTCTGGGCCGTTCATCCTCTCCGGGTTCCAGGAACTGAATGACTACCGACATTGGCCACTGCAAGCCAGCGGAGGTGAACAGGGCAGTAACGGAGCACTAGCGGAGGTGACGCAGCGGAGCCCAACTCCCACTGGCGTTCCAGCATGAACCTTTAAGATTTTAAGCATGTTGAAAATTTTTCCAAGACCACAACGAACACCAGCGCCGCCTGACTGACATTGACCCAGTCCGTGCGGAGTCTGGCAGACCTCGGCGCTGGTTGATGTCAATCAGCTTTTCATTCTCCGTCGGCAAACGTCGGGCAAATCGTCAGAGTGTCAATGGGCCATATGCATTAAGTAACAGTGCTCACACGAATGCATACACTGAAAAAAAGAAGCATGACTTCAGGTTGCACATGACGAGAATGTGTCCAAATAATACAATTTTCTTGTGTATCACAATTAGATACACAAGAAAATTATATTATATTATATTATATTATATTGGACACATTCTGATCATGTGCAATGTACATAATTAAATTCAGGTAAAGCCAACAGACTTTTTTTTCAGTGTACATTTGTTTTCTGTAATAGATTGCACTACTGTGCAAAGCGTTATTTAATGCGAGTACTCCAGCTGGCATATTTCTTCACCAGATTTAGAAAGAACTGGCCAGTGAGCAATAACGAAACACAACTGAACCAGTAAATTGTACACATTGTAAAATCGAAAAGAAGTGCTTTCCTGGCCCAAAAATACAACATTGTGAGTCCTCTTTGTGTGGACTCAAGGCATCGCTATCCAATGCCAATACCTCATATGCTGTATCTGATATATTTGGAAATATTTACTGTTGCACTTGAAATTTTGCTCAGTATAAATAAATTCACTGCAAAATGTACATATATATGACACTTACTGTATAATAATGTCAAACACCAATATTAGCAGAGTTTATTCACTATAATGGCGTTGGGAAGTTCAAGAAAGGAAAGAAGCTGTGTTTGTTTTGGACATAAAGACAGAATACAAAATGATCCAGGAAGTCCACTTTGAGTACATTTATAAGTTCAAAGGTTTCCCCAGCAGTGCCGTTTGTAGGACTATGGGACTCAGTTTATGGAGCCCATGTTCTACCAAGTGCAAAGCAGTGCACAGTGCAACTATAAAAACCAGAGTTGTTATAGTTCCTAGTGCACTCTGGGTGTTAAACAGGATGACAGATCACACTCTGATTGGTTTATTTCATATTATGCCCAAAACAGCCGTGACTAATTAAGCAAATAAATCCAACCCCGTTGCACCCTGCACCCTCTTTTCCAGCCAGATTACACACCCTCTGAATAGCAAAGTGCAGTTTTACATAGCCCAAATGGACTTGTGCTATAGCTCGTCAAGATAGGGTCGTATGTCCTTAATAACTTTTATCCCATCAGATCTCTTATTTGGTGTTGTTGCTAAACATAAATCAGGAGTTACATTCACTGTCTGGAGGAATGGCCTGGTATAAGTGTATTTTGGACTCAGGTAACAAAAATGCTTGCTGCCATTTTTTTAAGCTAAAATCTGGAAAAAATGCATGCACATGGGAGACTGCAAGCAACTATGTGTGCACCTATGTACAGTTTCTCCAATCACAGCTACATAAGCCTATAACTCCTTCAGAGTTGTCATTGGTGGTTTCCTTCACTATTCTCCTTGCCTAGTCCAGACAGATTTACCATACAGTACCATTCATTCATTCTCTATACCCGCTTATTCCAATTAAGGGTCACAGGGGCGCTGGAGCATATCCCAGCGGTCATTGGGCAAGAGGCGGGGTACACCCTGGAGAGGTTGCCAGTCCATTGCAGGGCCACATATAGACAGACAAACACATTCACACTCTCACTCACACCTACAGCCAATCACCAATTCACCTAACCTGCATGTCTTTGGAAGTGGGAGGAAACTGGAACACCCGGAGGGAACCCACGCAAACACGGGGAGAACATGCAAACTCAGAAAGGACCAGGCTGGAAGTGAACCCCAGACCTTCTTGCTGTAAGGCAACAGTGCTAACCACTAAGCCAGCGTGCTGCCCCATGCAGTATACACCACAAAGATCCCAGCAGCAGTCAGTGTCTTTGTCACTGTGATTCCAGAGCTCAGCTGACGTCACAGCAGTTTAAAGGCGTAGTCACACTGTGACGTTTGGGCCGACGAATATGCACACATCAGTGATCGCCAGCCTCTGCTGGCCTTTGGTGGACTTCGGCAGCATTCGGCGGTGTTCGCTGATGAACGGTGACCGCGTCCAAAGTTTTCAACATGTTTAAAATTTCTCGACGTACCTGTGGCCATGTAGGACACAGTTACAGACAATAGATCGTCGCTACGTGCACGTTGGGCACGGTATCCCTCGCTAGCCTGCGGTAGCGGAGCAAACAGCCTCCAACAGCCTAAGTTACTGGTGCGATCGTGTTTGCTGGCTAACGTGTGGGTGTTGGTTCACCTACCTGCTCAGAATCACTGGGCAGTGGTGTGTGGAACCCCTCTTCCAAATGTTTCCACATTGGCAATAGTCCAGCTTGTTATAATGGAGCGCTGGATAACAGCTGCCTCTGCTACAAACATGTTGTGAAAGACTGTGATGCATTTGATGTCCGCTACCAAAGTCCAGGAACATGATTTTTGCCACTTTTCTCTCCTTTACTCTCACTTTCACCTCGTTCATCAGGTGCTGGCCCAAACGTCATAGTATGACTGTGCCTTAAGCCATTGAAGCCTTCAACGACACTGATTTAAAAAAAAGAAGAAGCTTTCCATATGGGTTGCAACAGTAACCACTGTGAAACATTGAGAAATTAGCATTTTATTTCACTGAAAAGTGTTTTTTTTCCCCCTCTGGAGAGTGGGGGGGCATTGGGGTCAATTTTAACTGTTTAAATTCCAGATTACATGTGTTTATATTTTTTACTTTTTGTTTTTCCTTTCAATGATTTTGAAAATTGAAGTTATATTTAAAGAAAATCCACTGTTAAAATGCATTTAAAAAACAGTAAATGTAGTATGTTTCAAATGACAGGAATTTTTTTTTTTTACATGTGATGTAATCACTATGGTTTTACCTGCACATATACATCACTCCGGCTCGCCCCTTAATGCCTTACATTTTTCTAGTATTAGTAGTAATTGCTATCTTGAAAAGACGTGTCTGTTATTTTTTAGATAAGTTAATTCATTCAACACCTTTGGTTGTTCTCCTGACTTGCAAAGTTATTTCAGGTAAATTAAATAATTAAAAAGGTATAGTTAATTGATGAACTGTTCAAACTTTTTCTTTGAACTTAAATATCTGATTCTTATTGCTGCTCAGTCAGGAACACCGCATTGGATCCGGCAAGAATCCACATGTCGATTTGACCATGGACGTCGTTAGGCCTATTTTTTTTTGGGGGGGGGGGCTGAAGCACCCCTAAAATGTTCCTAAGCCCCCCTAACAATAATTATAGTAATAATAATAATTTGGATTTTTTTTTTTTATCAAATCATTGCAGGCATGCACACGGGCAGCGTGGCGGCCTAACGGTAAGTGCGACTACTTTCAATGTAGAAGGTTCCCGGTTCGAGGCCCCCCCTGCCCATTCTCCATGTAATGTGGAGTTGCATCAGGAAGGGCATCCAGTGTAAAAACTTGTGGGACAGGTAAGAATTGAACTCCAGACCTTGTTGCTGTGAGGCAACAGCAGTACCAATGTGCAGCTGCCATGGTGTTGCCGCAGTCCTGTCACAGTGCCACTGTGTTGTTCGTGAAGCTGCGTTATCACAGTAGTGATGTGGGCGTGGTGGCACCATGGCAGCACCATGACAGCAGCGCTGTTGCCTCACAACAAGAACCCTCAACAACATGTCAAAAATATAAAAGGCCAACAGTTTACACAATGACACAAATAATTTGTTTGCAAAAATTGAGATGATTTTTTGTGTGATTCAATAACTTTTATTCTCTCTCAAATTAATATAGAAGTGTTGTTTAAATATAGTGACACAAATCTGGTTTCATTGGCACGGAGCTTGTCATTGATGCTTTTAACGGCCACCAATTACCCATGATGCACTTCAACAACAATCACAAACATATGATGATGCACCTGTTTTAATCCACACACATACACCCAAATGGCTTCACAGCAGAGTTGATGTATGTAGATTACCAACTGAGTTGAATGCGGATTTTTAACCTGAACATTGTTTTGTAGTTGAGACGTCATTAACTAGTAAATTTGTGTTTTGACATCAACTTCAGTAATCTTTTGCCGTACTGACAGAATAATGTGTTAAAAAAACAAACAAGCAAAATTTAATTCCACACTGTAGTATTCAGGTTGTTACATTCACTGAATTCTGTACGTCTGTCCCTGTTTTAGACCTTTGCTACGAACATGTTGGTGTCCATTACATTAGTACAACACAATTACACATTAACTTTTCTTAGCAATGAAAGAGAACACTGAGATTTTTAAATATCCACCTTTGAAACGGCACAGTGTCCCTGCAGAACAGACTATTTTTCTTTTAATTAGAGGTTGATCTTCTTGTGACAGAAACTTTCCTGAATTCTAATCTGATTCGTGCCACTGAGGGGAGCAGGCTCACGCTGGCACTGCTGGTCAAAAAGACGAGTTTTTTTTCCTTCTTCGCCACTGGTGTTTCTCAAGTTGAAATGGAAAGCACTAGCAGGACTTAAATTGGTGGCATTTTGTGGTCTTTAAAGAAAGGAGACTCATTAAAAGTAACCTCGAGAAGCCTTCAAGTTTCCTCCGTCGTTAGCCAATGTAACAGGAGATAAGAGAAGTGTAATTACACATCCAGGTAAGTTGTGTTGTCAATTTAAAAGTGATGGAGCTGCATAATGTCTAACCTTGTAATATGACTCACAGCATGTAGCCTGATCCCAGTTTTAATGAGTGTTAGCTGGAGTACAGGTACACCATACTCACACAGACGGACTCCTGATGGCTTGCATGAGATTTTTTTTTGTTGTAAATCAACCACTGCAAATCTAGTCACATTCAACACTTGTTAGCCATTTTGTTTAATATGACTGATATTGCGAGGAGCTATAACCGCACATGTCAATTCTGCAAGCAACAAAATAACAAACTAAAGTCATTTTAAAGCTGCTGTAGAGTTTTTAAAAATTAAGAGGCTAATTTGACGCCATGAAAGAGAAGCTACACATGATGATTCTTGTCTTTATACATGGATGTTTTATGTGAATTTCCTGTCACTGGGTGATTTTGAAACTTGACTTTATTGGATCATGTGATCCTGCTCCTGCGACAGGAAAGCCCCTATCACACTGAGCTGCCACTGGTGGAGAATGGTGGCGACCTGATGGAGCCGCGACATTGCGAGGAAATAGGCGAATTTTGGCCGAGTCGCACCCTGCAGTCACACTGACGTGGAAGAGCGACACGATAGCGGATGGCCCTTGCATGACGCTCGACACGCACGCGGCATTCGCTCGTCATGTGTGGGACCTCTCAGCGGATGACGCCCCGCATGTGCGGGAGTCTTGAGCGACATTCGTGCGCCATGAATGAACACATGAATGACTGAATGAATGGATAAATGACACTGGGAATGTTGCCAGACACTTGCGTGAGTGTCATGCAACACTTGGACAACATTTATACATGACAATTGAGACATTGTGACGAGAGAATTCCAGTTTTGAACGGGTCAAATCAATCGTGGCTGTGCCTTTTAATTATATATATTAATAGCCCGCTGTCTAACTTACTAAAACACAGCTGACTGATTACTATGTGTGGTTCTTAGCGAGTTTGGTTGCTTTATGCGTTTAAATTCCTGTTATTCATGTAATCGGGCTACGGTCGCTGTCCGTGGTCCTGATAAACCTCCGCTCGCTTAAATCCCCACAATGTTAAAATCAACTTTATCACCACGCAGAGCAGCCAGCTGGACGGACCTCACTCTGTCTGCTTGGAGACACTAAGATTTATATTTTAATATTTAAGTAAAGTTCAGGTAGGACACCGTGGACATTTCGTGCATCTCGGCATCAGAATGCCTCAATCGACCCCCCACCCACACACACAATTACAAGAAATGTCCACTCCACACTGTCTTTTATGAAATAATAATAATAACTTACAGATTGGATGCACGCTGTCACCTGGCTGGCTGTCCTCTGGATGTAATAATCATATTCCACGATTCATACACTGTCCATCACAGATAGTGGCTTTAATTCCACCCATTCCTGCGCTATACAGCAGGAGCGGG
>OMMV01035365.1:1636-12323 GCA_900302635.1 Chatrabus melanurus
CCCCCCCCCCACCAGGTCCTTCTTTCTCTTCACTCCTTTCCTGTTCACAAAACTGTCACCAGAATCATTTCCACTTTCACTATCCGTATCGCTCATTCCATCACTTCATGACAAACAGTCGCACTTTTATGTTAAGATGTTTTTATTGTGAAGGGCATTTAGGAAGGAGTTATCAAGATATTATTTAATTTTGCTGCCTGTACCAACAGAGACAGATCTGCTCACAGCATTTATCACTTGTGTACGGGTGTATATTGTTTTTATGTTAACTCAGTCGACACGATGAACCATGGAGCCAGGCTGATGGCCGTTGAACAGACAACCATTATGGATCGTTCCAGAATGTCCAAATGACAAGTCCCCGCCCTGTACAAATCGGACCATAACTGCCTGCAAGAGAAGCAATTTTTCCAAATTGTAGACAATGGATGGATGACGGATGCTACATCATGGCATAAGCTCATCTCTGGCCTTTGGCCAGATGACCTAAAAAGCCTTATGAAAGCCATAAAATAGCAAGAGGCCTGTGGGTGCTTATCTCCGGATTCTATAGCATGATGCAGATGAGAGTCTACGACTCCCCCTGGAGAGGACACCAGTCTGACTCAGGTTATTTCCCCAGCCAAGGTTGGTACCCATTTACAGCTAGGTGGACTGAGACAATACAGGTTAAGTGTCTTGTCCAAGGACACAGACAGGTAGCGTGAGCAGGAATTGAACCCAGGTTGAAATATTGGTAGTCCGGCTCTTTATCCACTGAGCTACCTGGTTAATCTGCAATCAAAAAACATCTTAACACTAAAACTAAAGGACCCAAAACATCATTTAAATGAATATATTAAGCACTGGCTTTGTGACATCACAAAGAACTAGAGATACAAGCTTATAACCCTTCCATTGTCTGTTGGTTGAGGTAATAATTCATTATTCCGGGGTAATGTGAACGTTGCCTATAACAGAGGTAGAGTTTGAAAGGTAACAACAGAAATCCAGACTGCTGCTGAGTGTGAAGATTGAGAATTTGCCGTGCGGTTTGATTGCTTTGCCATGAGGCCTTCCAGTAGTGCTGAGGCTGCACTGTTACTGTCAGTCTGCTCAGAGGTCGACTGACTCTGCCTGTCTGCACGCGCACATGCAATCACCCCTGAATCTCTGCAGTCTATTCCAGTACTTCATAAAAAAGAGACACGTTGAAGATGAAATACGCCTGAGCCGCAGAAACATTTTGGCACTTTAGAGCAAAGACAAATGGATTGTTCTTCCAGGCCTCCCTCCAGTCGCGTTGCATCACCTCTTTGCTCACTGTTTTTTCTTAAATAGAAAATACAATTTCAACACTGTTCTTTAAAAACAAAATGCTGCATGAAGGGGGTCTTGCACACATGCACAGGGTCAGAACGTGCACACTTGTCCAGCAGCAGCGCAGCACTTTAAAATCTAATGATCAGGTCTAATTAGATCGACAGTCTGCCTCACATAGAGCCAGATCACATCAGAGGTGCACATTTAATAAGACTGACACTCCTGAGGTGCTTCACTAGTCCGATAGTCAAACTGTGCAGGAGGGCGTCTCAGAGGAACCTGAAAGAGACTGCAGGATGGAGAAGCAATTTAAAAACCAGAGAGATGCATGGGGGGGGGACATCTTCATTAGTAACGGATGTGAGCTGTGGGTCTGAAAACCTTTGCAAAGGAGAAAAAGTGCATCTGTTAATGTCACAGGATTCTTGCATGACTTTGGAATACTGCAAACATCAATTTGCTCAACAAATTCTGACTTTGGGAGCAAAATTAAAGAGGTTTAAAAAAATGATTCCATGCATTTAAATGAGAAAAAAAGAATGCAGAGTGCACACATTGTGGATGCATTATTATGGTTTTAAGTGATGCATTGAACATTCATTCATACATTCATTAGAGAAGATGCTGACAGACAGACAGAGACGGAGGGAGGAGGAGGAGGCGAGAAGCAGAGCGGCTTAGAGGAGATTTAAAGGGACTTTATTTAAACTCTTCCGCACCTAAAGGCACACGTTCTATTTGTGTGTCTGACAAAACCACCGTGTGCGTTGTTTGGTGGGTGTGGATCTACTGACGACACTGCTGTGTTCGTGCCAGTCATCACAGCTGATCACTTTGGAAAACATATCGCTTTGTGCTCAGTGTTTGATTTTCTTCTCCCCACAAAGACAAGAGGCACTCGACCTGCTGAACGTCCAGCCACGTTTGAAACACACATAGAATTCAGATCAAAACAAATTGTGTCAATGCACACAAACACAGCTTGCTGTAGAGAATGTCAACCCTGTTGTCTTTCCAATTATGTCCCTTTTTTTGAGGGAGGGGGGGGTGCAAAAGCCATCAAACATCCTCTGATCTGGTCTCGATAGGAGTGTAATGTTTCAGTTGATGGCTGTGACTCATTTCTACAACATACTGTTTTTCCCCAAGCAGAAACCTCTGGTGCTGAAAAATGAAGCCAATATGGAAGTGTCAAAGCCTTCAGTTCCTTGAATGGTCACTTGAAGCCGACTCCAAAAATAAGTCAATCCCCATAGAACCCCATGTTAAACTGTCCAACTTTACTGCAGAAATAAACATTTACAGTGTGGTACTAAAAAAAAAATGTTTTGGATATCTAGAGCTAGTTTCATGGGGGATTTTTATATAACTCATAATTTTCAGCTGTTTTAAGCCATAAAGTTATGAATCACTATGAGTTACAGCTATTGTGTATCGAGTCTAGGAGGCCGGTGCTTGCAGCCTCTGCTAATGGGTGGCCGTTAGCTGTGAACTCAACTGCGTTTGTCCTTTCTGTACATTTTATTACAAATATCCGAGATAGTATCCTACGGAAATTCACTATGGTTTCCTATGGTTTTTATACAGTAACCATGGTTTTACTATGGTACCTCAAGGTGATTAATTGCAATTCATTTATTTTACACAGCGCCAAATCACAACATAGTCGCCCCAAGGTGCTTCACAAGGGTAAGGTCTAACCTTACCCAGCCCCTGAGCAAGCACAATGGCAACAGTGGAAAGGAAAAACTCCCTGGATGTTTTATGAGTATAGGAAGAAACCTCAAGCAGACCAGACTCAGAGGGGGGACCATCTGCTATGGCCATACTACCACTGACAATAAATACATAAGACAAAGCGCAACAAAAAATTGTCAAACGTGCACAGACAGGAGAATCAATGTCTGAGAGCTCATGTGGTCCAGTTCCCCCCCCCCAACAGTAGTAAGATCCAGACACTGACGAGTAAAACGCTGCCGGGACGCTGTTGGGGGGTCCACACTCAGACAGTTGTGACCAACCCACTAATAAGTAATTGCAATAACTATAATCCTACCCATAGTACTACCATGGTTTATCCATAGCACTTCATGGTAGCATAGTAGCTTCATACTTTACGGTAACCATGTTACTACCATGATTTTGTACAACACAGTTAATATGCTACAGCTGCAACAATAGTTTTTGTATTTACTATGGTATGGTAATCATAGTATTGGTTTTCTCACAAACCATGGTTTGTAAAAACCACAGCTTTTGACCAATGTTATACTAAGGTTTAACTGTAGTGAAACCATGATAAAACCAGTCATAAACCATGGTTTTCATGGTTACCGAAAAAAACCATGGTTAAACACAACAAACGAAAAACCATGGTTACTCAAAGAACCATGGTTACTTACAATAGTAAAACCGTGGTTAATTTTCGTAAGGGATGGTTTGCTGTTGTGGTAAAATGTACTAACAGACCATCTGAGCAGTCTGTGCTCCAGTATTTCCATTGAGTGAAATTTTTAGTATCATTTAATTTGTATGTTAGGACTAATTAGCAGGTACTGACAGCTGGGTAACATTAGCTACACTGACAGTGCCACCGTTAATGAGGTTATATGCCGGTCATAGTTTTTAATACCTGCATAGAAGCCACCAGTTAGAAGAATGCCCGCCAAATCAGCAAAAATGTGTGAATCAATCACCTGAACCCAGACTACCGAGCTTGTAATCCTTTGCAACTTTGTAAATTCGAGCTTCATTCATCCTGTCCAGGTCACTCTGGTCCTGCCCACGCTCCACCCCTCAACCTATTTATGGGTTGGCTGGGTGTTAGGTAGAGTCAGGCACTGCCAAGATGGCAACATCCAAAACCAGCCCGCATGAGCTTGAAACGCGCTCTTCAGAAAACCAATGGTTGTCACAGGGGGTCAAGTATTTATGCAGTCTATGGGTTTTCTGTGCACATCTCCTTCATGCTATGTTCCCCTTGAGCCTTTTAGGTTTAATGTGTTGCACTCTATCACGTCAAACTTGAAACTGCTTATGAGTTTGTTTTTTTCCCAGGTGGATCCTACTCGTGTGGAAACGGTTCAGGAAGTGCTGGCAAGGGCAGCGGCAATGGGCCTCCTGGGTGAAATAATTCCTGAGCAATCCAAAAATGCTAAAAAGGGGAGAAGCAAGAAGAAAGGTGCTTCAAAAACCACCAGCAAATCTTTATCCATATCCACCCGAGAGGGGCCAGAACAGACAGAAAAGCAGGAGGGACAAGATCTGGAGAAGGACCGCATCCTTCCAATCGGATGTTCAGCCCTCAACGAACAGAAGGAAGGTGAAGAAGACCTCAAGGGTAGTGAGGAAGAAGAGGAGGTTAACACAGAGGAAGGCCAGGGAGGAAATGGAAGAAGGAAGAAGAGAGGGCCCAGAAAACAAAAGCTCAAACGGCACTCAAAACATACCCACAGAAGTGCCGCAGTCTCCACGCGGCATCCTAAAAGCTTCGTGAAGAAACTAAGAAAAAGGAAGGTCAACCAACAGCATCACAACAGGCAAATCAAAAGCAAAACGGGGGCTTTGCCTCCCGTTACACTGACACTATCATCCTCTGAAAAAGCCTCCCATCGCTCCACTCCAGCCTCATCAGATGTGGACACGTTCAACAACGCTCCACCCAACATAAAGTCACAGAAAACCGGATCTGGAAAGCCACCTTTTCCAGTCAGTCCTGGTCTGGCTGTTCGCCAAACCACCTCCGATCGGGTACGGAGGCTGAACACAGAGTCTGAGAGAGCAAAGAAAATATCGATTGGTGCAGCTGAAGCCAAAAGGCCAGCTGAAGCCCGAGGAGAGGTGCTGGCACCTGAGGAGGTACTGGCAAAACCTGTAGACTTTGTCCTGCCACCGATTACTTCCCAGACCTCCCGCTCTCAAAGCAGCAGGAGTGGGTTTCGCTCCACGCCTTTGTCACGGGCCTCCTTCTCCGTCTCTCTGTCAAGTTCAGAGAAACTGGACGATGAAGCTAACTGATTATTTTTGTAGTTATTGGTCAGCTGTAATCATCGTAAGTTTATTATTTGTTCATTGTTATAACATTCTGTTGTTTGCTTTGATGCATTTAGTTTTAGATCGACCTTCTTCACAGCAAGAAGGCCCTTGGCTCAAGTCCACCGATGCCTCTTCTCCTTGTAGCTCTAGAGTTGTATCATGAAGGGCATCCGGCGTAAAAGTTGTGCCAAATCAAAACGCAGATCCAGTGGATCTGCAATAATGACTCCAAATGAATGGGACCAGCCGAAACACACACACACACACAGTTTTAGAACACAAAATGCAGGCACACAAAGAATAAATGCAAAAATGAGAAATTTATTACCGAAATAAATGATCATTACTGATTATTGCTGAAATTAAAGATAGGCAGCGTGGTGGCCAAGTGGTCGGCGCACTTGCTTCCAAACTGGATAGGGGGCAAGGATTTCCCGGAAATAATCAAATGGGTGACGGACATAAAGGTGCTGTCACACGATGACGTTTGGGCCAGTAACTGGTGAACGAGGTGAAAGCGAGCGAAAAGTGGGCACATGTCGGCGAAAATCACGTTCCCGGACTGCGGTAGCGGACCTCAAATGCATCACAGCCTTTCACAACATGTTTGTAGCAGAGGCAGCGGTTATCCAGCGCTCCATTATAACAAGCGGGACTGTTGCCAACGTGGAAACGTTCGGGAGACGGGTTCGACACACACCACGGTCCAGTGATTCTGAGCAGGTAGTTGAACAAACACCCACGTTAGCCAGCAAACACGATCGCACCAGTAACTCGGGCTAGTGAGGGCTACCACACGCAACGTGCACGTAGCAATGATCTACGGTCTGTAACGGTCTCCTACGTAGCCAGAGGTACGTCAACAAACGGCAAAAAATTTTCAACGTTGACAATTTTGGACACGGTCGCCGTTCATCAGCGAACACCGCCAAGCGCCGCTAAAGGCCAACACAGGCTACCGATCACCGACGACGAGTGCAAATATGTTGGGCTAAACGCCAAGGTGTGACTGTGCCTTAAGGAGGAAGAGTTCTCTGTAAAAAAATAAACAAATATAAAGTCAAATAAAATAATCTACTTTCAGCTTCTCCTGTTTGAAACTTGGGGTCGCCACAGCAGATCCCACATGGATTTTTTTAGTTGGGGAAAAAGCAGGAAAAGTAGAATCAAGACGTGTTGTTTTTTTGGGGGGGATTTTTTATAATATCCATTAAGGTGTCCAAAGTCTTCTCTTGATGGGTGGAGTTGGAATTACAAAAAAAACAGAACCATAGCTTTGTGGGGTCTTCTTGAGTTCTCTCCTCTATTCCTCCCCCACAACCTCCACTACTCCAGAGATTCTTTCCAGCCCTTTACATCATGTTAGCTTTATTATACCCCCTGCAAATCACCCTCTCCATCCCTCTGTCCATGAGTCCTGTAAGCACAACTCCTAAACAAGTTGGAATCATCACACAATGGCAGCACACCATATGAAGATGTGCATGAAGGAAAATAATTTAAGTACTGTATATTATACATACAGATAGATAGATAGACAGATAGATAGCCTTGTGCTAGGTTTATATTCATTTATTTTAGACATAGTTGGCCCTTCAGTTAGCTTTCACCCCTTTCCCCCCCTCACAGTAAGAAGGTCCTGGGTTTGGATCCACGAAGAAGCTGGAAGTGCCGAGTGCGGTTGTCAGCAGGGTTAAAAATATTCACCCAGTTTGAAACCACATGAGGGTGCAGACTGGTGTTCAGGTGTCATCCCCATAGGGATGAGGCAACGTGCAACTGAAGGCACAATCCTCAATCCTATCTGTCATCTGTGAGACTCTGGCTACTTGCAAATGGTTTCTGTAATTACTTGTTGAATGATTAATCAAAAATAAAAGTTATTGATCATGAATCAGTGCACAGTTGCAGCCGTAATAAACACACAGGCACACGACAGCCAAATGGTCTATTTTATGATGCTGTTTATTCTCACAACTGGTTACATTGATGAAGTGTACAAATCAGTGAGCAGCAAACGGAAGCCAGCACATCCATCTGTGAAAAATGGAGCGCGTGTGCATGTTTGGATTGGTTTATATGTGTGAATCTGACAGAGATGCTGGGAGTTCACTTCTGTTGCCCCCCCATCCTCCTCATTCCTGCAGCTGGTTGCACAGACCAGCAGTGAACTCCCATCTCTCAGTGCACTGTACAAAGTGAAGATATATTCCTTATTCTGCCTTTTTGTTTTGTTTTTTTTCCTGCAAAGCGGAGCTTGTTGTAGCACTGAGTGGACCAGGGATCAAAACAATGAGTCAGGAGGCTTTACTAGCTCCAAATAATAAAATCAGTATATACCTTTATAAAATAGAATAAATAAAATAAAAAATATTTCTGTTCAGTACATACAGTCGTTCTTTCAGCCGTCTAAGGGCATGCAAGGCTTGATACGACGCTCTGTTTCTCAAGATTAAAAGAATGCATAGATAATTGCTCAGTTAAATTCAGTATCAACTTAATTGACGACTGACCACTTCTCTCCGTTTTCATTATTTGCTCATGTAATTTCCTTATCTACAACAATGTATATTCATATTTTACACTTTGGCCATTTGGTGAGCTCTCATAAAAAGGCATTTCATTGCAAGAAAAAATAAATCTGAAGACATTCAAACTGAAAAAGGTAGCTTATAGCAATGACTAATGCCAAAACGATGCATTAAATAGATACTGTGAGCGCACGCACACACACACAACAGCTCATTCACATTTCAACGTCCCTGTGACAAAACAAGTTGTGTGCTGAATTTTGACATATGAATCTCAATTCCACTTCCAAGTTCTCATGACCTTTGAATGTTACACGTGGCGTTAAACGCACGGCGCGCCTACAGATGGAACCAGAATGAAACGTGCGCCCGAGATCCTTAAATCCAAAAGGCCTGCATGGAGGGAATAAAATGTTGCAGCTTGGATTTCAATTCTTTTAAAACCTCGATATGTAGGAAATAATGCGTTGAGCTTTGTGCAAAAACAGTGAGTGATCTGGTGGCACGTAATAAAAGAGACAAACAGAGACGCTGCTTTCAGGTGAACCCTGGAGACCGACAGACAGCAGCCCGAAAGGTGCGTGCGAGTCCCAACGTTTTCCTCCAGCAAACAGTCAAAGCCGGAGATGAAGCCGCTCTCCTCCTCACGTTTAATTTTGGCCGTATCCGTCCGTGTAAGCTCACCGCGGTAAGAATGCACATTCCTCCCATCTTCTTCCACGCAGGAATTCTCCAGCTTTTCTAAAGTCACAAATCCCCTTCCATTAATGGGCACAAAGTCTCAGAGGACGTGTATTGTGGTGGGATTTGAAGGAGTAATCAGTGAAATTCCCTCGAGCGCATGGATCAGCAGCATGCTGATGTTTCTCAGTCTTGTAGTGGCTGCTCGAGAGTTTGCCGAGGCAGAAGAAGAAGAAGAAGGGTAATACTCTTGTCTATCCCTGCTACTCCTCCCGCTTTATGGCTGTCCTCTGTCGTATTCCGAGGCACAACAAACAATAAGACGTAAGCGGGGAAGGACATGAAGCATGCGTCAGGTGAAAGGTCACCACTCGTTTTGACCCTCCCAGCCAGTCGGACTAATTCTTGCACATCTGATGAGAATGTAAAACCTACGACGACGGGAAAAGCAACGTAGCTATTTGATTTCTCGCATCTTGAGCCGACAAAAACAGCAGCAGTGTCTCGTTATTGTGTAGAATGCTCCAGTTTTATATAAAAACTTCATGCAGGGATTGAACAGTAAGCGTGAGCGCCCGACTCACACTAAGGATGAATCTTTTCATTTGTAGCAGCGGCTTCCTTCCTTCTTTCATTGCATCGCTTACTGATGTGTTCTTTCCTTCTATTCATCTTACATTTAAATTTACAAAGAGGAAAAAAAAAATCAGAGGCATAAAGGGGACAAAAAGGTCAAGCAGGAGCCTCATTTATAACATGTTAGGCTTGAACGAAGCATTACGCCGATTCCGACAAAACAAAAATTTAGATTTTATAATAAACTTGTCAGTAGAACGTCTACGGAAAAACCTGACCTTTATGTACAGACATTTTAGAGACACAAGAAATGATGGCCGTAATATTGTGAAATAAGCCAAATTTTCCAAAGGCCCGTCACACTGAAGTTATTTTACTCCATATGGAATGACCAGTTCATATTTTCATAGATACGGTACATGTCAGTCGTCACAATCAGCCTCAATGCCAGTGGTGTCAAATATTAGACTGTTTGAGTTCATTTAATTAATTGAAACAATTTGAAGATGTACCGTAAAACGGGGCGACAAGGGACAAAAATTGAAAGCTATTTTTTTTTGCCCTTAAACCAATGAGATGTTTTCCAACTGAAGTTTAGTTATTTTTTTCAAGAAAGGTAATGTAATGTTTCACAATTTTCTTTGTAAATTCACTGGTTTAAGGGCAAAAGAAAACCATTTTTACTTTTGTCCCTTGTCACCCTGCGTTACGGTACAGCTAATATTCTCATGCTAACAAATGAGATGAAACAATTATTCGAACAGCAGAAACAATCAATTAACTGTTCAAGTCATTTCCTTCGCAAATATGAAAATTTGGTCCTACTCTGCCACAATTGAGATTAACTATCTTTGACTGGTTTTAAAATGTTCTATACCAAGGGCAGACTGATTTAAACTGCTTTTAAACATCCTCAAATATCTTTAAACTGGTTTAACTGGATTTAAACCATTCTAAAACGACAGTAAAATGTCTTCAACTGGTTTTAATCGCACTAAATTGGAGGTAATTTGGGGTTGAATTGGTTTTAAAATGTTCTGCACCAAGACTATACTAGTTTAAACCAATTTGAAATATCTTCAAATATATTTAAACTGGTTTCATTGGATTAAAACCATTGAAAAATTATATTAAAATGTCAACCTAGTTTTAAACCAGGTAAACTGGAGGTAATCTAAACTGAACTGGTTTTAAAATGTTCTACACCAAGGGCCGACTGATTTAAACTGCTTCTGAATGTCTTCAAACATGTTTGAACCGGTTTCATTGGCTTTCACCCAAAAAAAGGAAAAACCCGTAAACTGGGTTTAATGTCTAAACTGGGTTGAACTGGATTTAAAATGTTCCACAAACAGAACAGGTTTAAAGTGATTGTAAAACATTTCAAATTAGAAGAAGAGGGAGCAGAGTAAATCCTACACAGGCCCGTTGGTGCCGGTGCTGATCCCCGAATTCCGTAGCATGAAGCGGATGAGAGTCTACAACATCCCCTGGGCGGGGCGCCAGGCCATCGCAGGTTACTTCCCCAGCCAAGGCCGGACCCATTTACAGCTGGGTGGACT
>OMMV01035397.1:1377-11688 GCA_900302635.1 Chatrabus melanurus
GTGCGCTGTTTTCATCTCATGCTGATGCTTAGATGCGGCTACACGAGCGACGCAGTGCAGCAGAAATCAAAGTCGAGAGTGAGACCGAAAGCATTTCTGTCTGCAGCTGCAAACAGTTTCCCTGAACAACGTCACGGCACCACAGCAAGATCTGTATGAAATGTCCTTTCCTGCAAGAACTCTTGAGTGTTTTGGAAAAAAAACCTAGTAAGTACGAAAACAGTAAAGAAGAGAAAACAGCAACAAAAAAAAAAAAAAAACATGCTACCAGGACTAAGCGACTACGGTATGAAAAGAATTGTTTTGTGGCTATTTGTTCATATATTGAGGACATTTGAATGGTACGTCATGAGACGAGGTAAAACTTAAGTCGACTAACTAGGTTTTTCCAAAACACTCAAGAAATGGAGATCTAAATTTAAGACTTTTTTCCCTTTTTGTTGAAATTAAATTGTGAATTTATTTTTCAATGAATCTGTACCTGAATATGGAATTGTGCCCTCAAATAATCAGATTTATTAGATTTATCATCTGTGCATCTATAGTTAAAAGCAATCATGAAACTGTTCCCATTTAGTTGATAATGTATTAAAAGTTGTTATAAATGACCAAGGCATATACATTTTTATAGTAATAACAGATGAGCAGAACAGTTTCAGTGTGTGTGTGTGTAATACAGTAGTGTAGCGAAAAACCTGTTACGATTGTGTCATTTTGTTTAATAGTCGACCTTCTTCAGTTCAGAATCGCAGGACTTTTTAAAGAGTACAAATTGTTCTGCACGCAGCATTTTACTTCTTACTGTATAATTACTTTACTCCAGCTGCGACTTGACAAACAGTTACTGATTTTATCTTATTTATTTTGTCGATTTTTATCCTGCCTTTTGGAATATGTTATGTTGTTTTTATTTTGTCTCTCATTTAAAATTGTAGGTTTATTTTCATGTGGCGTGTTTGGTACTGAATGACAGTATATTGGTGTGAAGATCCCACTGGAAAAGATGTTCATGGTGACAATTTAAGATAATATGAACTGTGCACATAATTGGGCGATCCTGAATAAATATATTTCTTACTATTATTTACTTTGAAAGTAACTCGTTTTATTATTATTATTTCGGAAATATTTAGTGGTAACTTTACAACATTTTCTTATAAAATTTCAAAATTAAAAAAAAAAAAAATTTTCTCCCCCCTTATTGAACTGTCTTCAAGTATACAAACAGGCATTGTTATCAAACATGTTCATCCAATAATCCAAGAAGCAAAAAATAACAGAATACAAAAAAACAGCACAAAAAGCTAAAAAAATGAATTTAAAAAAAACCTATAAATAAGCACCTTAAATTGACTTGACTAACTTTACAGGGGCTTATTCCATATATACTGCTAGTACTTCTGAAAGTTTCAAGGCATTTCTCTTTTCCAGTCTTTTAACAGACTGAAGGAAAAAAAAATTTACATCATTTTTAAATGGAAGAAAAGTTGGAGCAACCTTTAAAAAAAACTACACTTATGAATGTAAAACTTTCCAAAAATCAAAATGTTATACAAAAATTCCACATCTTTGTTCTGCATAAAATATATTCTGTCACAGGTATTACATTCTTCGAAGCCAACCATTTATGAACACTGCCCCAAAAGGATTTAACGATACAACATGAAAAGAAAAGATGTTCCTGAGTTTCAATATCTTTTTTTACAAAAAGTGCAGGTATTACTGTCCAACTTAAACCTCAGTCTCAAAAAATTCAGCACACGGGTAAATATCATTAATTGTCTTAAAATTAACTTCTTTCATTTTGGGTAGGAAAGGAAATGACAGATATCTGCTTCGAACTTTGATAGTTTCCACACTTGAAAATCTTTTAACAGCATTATTTTGTAACTGGTAATCTTAGGGTTTTGTTATTACATTTACTGTCCAAGAAGTTGTCATCCTCAGTTCTCAGACTAGGAAATGTAGGTGTTACGGAAGAATACTACAACATTCCTTTCACCAGATTTATTAAAACTACCAGGATAGTTTTAATAACTACTGCAAAGGGTTTGAATGAGCAGTTTCATTTAAATTTAACTTTAAAATCAGAGTCACTTAAAATATTACCAGGATCATTCAATAAATGGACTCCAGTCCAGACTCCTTTTTCCATCCACTCTTTACAAAATAAAGATTTCCCGATTATAGTATTATGTGGAGTGAAATTGTTCTTGTAATGCATTTTCCAATACCGTAATACCTGCACATGATAATCAGGTAACTTGAAAGGTAACTTTAGGGGTCAAAAATCACATCAACACAAATTTTACTCCACCAACTTTTTGAAAAAGATATGCCGGGATACTAAACCATAACTGATGTTCTTATATATATACATATATATATATATATATATATGTATATATATAAATGTCTGCAACCATTTCAATTCAATTTATTTATATAGCGCCAAATCACAACATAGTCGCCCCAAGGCGCTTTTTAAATTTAATAACTCCATTCATTACATTCATACCTCCTGCTTCCACCGATTTTCCGAATCAGATGGTGTTTATTATTCCAAGTGACTAGAATGAATTTGGTTAATCTTTTTAATAGTTCTGTTTGACACAGCTGAGGTGTATATGTTGGATAAATTAATCTTGAGTTCCCTTCCATCTTTGTTAACAAAATTTTCCCAAAAATTGAAATATTCCTCTGAAGCCAGCTCTTAAAAATTCTTTGATTCTTTTGTAAAAAAAAACAATGAATATTACTGGGGGTTTTTTTCACTTAAATGTGATTACAAAATTGAAAAGCTACCTGTAAAGTTGTCCAGTTTTTATAAGCAAGCTCTACTGGCATGGAAACGTACATACAAGCATAACTTCTCTCCAACTCATTATCTGTCAAGATCTTTTACAGTACAGCACCACAATTAAAGAACTTGATAGTAAAAAAACAAATCAAAGCAAACTTTATTTTTGAATAAATTTCATGTGAACCAGTGACTTTGGAATGGATCTATTTTTTATGACTCCTATTTACAATTATCTATCCTTTTTGTTTTCCTCTTTTTTGTTTTATTTCCTGTGATGTAATTTTTCAGAATACAGTTTGAAAAAAATTTTTTTTATGAAAGCGCAGAGATGACGGCGGAACGTTACACGTGCCGGTGCCGTTTCCGCCGGATGTTTGACGCAGACGCACCGAGCAGATCCGGCGCTGATTTGTGTGAGTGTTTGTTTGTTTGTCTGTCACGTTGATGGAGCTTAAAATTCATGATTTCTGCACGTTAGACTGTAGATAACAGGCTGCTCTGTGTTCTTCTGAAAGAACCGTTTCCAGATCAAAGGCTCCTGTCAGTCACGTGTCCGTTTAAAAACTCCAAGAATCACGTTTTATTTATTTATTTTCTTTCTTCAGTCATGCTGCCTGAACATCTGGTCTACTTGATCCCAAACCGGGGTTTTCTTCATCTTCACAGTCAGCTTGGGAAGAACACGCAGACAAATATTCCCCAGGAATTTGGTTTGGATGAGAAAGAGTCCATCTGTCAGTGACAAATTAGATCATTATGAGGCAGAACAAAGGAGCCTTCAGTCTGGATTTAAAGACCTGAACAGAATCAGAGTGTCTAATCTCAGCGCTCAGAGTGTTACACACCAAATGTGCACAAGAAATCACTCACGTTCAAACTGACATCAACTGTGGAGGGTTTTTTTTTTCCAAATACAAGCTCAATATACGTATTATTTATGATAACCACTTTACTTGCGTCCTCAACAGGTGCTATTCCTGCCGTCCCAAAGCCGACAATAGTGGATGAGCTGCGGCTGACTGCAGCCAGCCTGGACCCTGATCTGTCGGAGGTCAACGGAGGGGTCAGCTCGCCATCTGAACTGATGCGGGTACAGCGTGTGCCACGCTTCACCATTCATTCATTCATATACAGTACTACTGTGCAAATGTGACGGGTGGTAATTAGCAACTAGGCTTCAGAAGCAACTTGACAGGCCTGTCTGTCTTTATTTTACTTTGCATGTTAAACGGTGCCCACATGGCCCAAAAAAAAGGAGGTTCACTGGTACTCAGTGATATTTAACATCAGTTGTGATCAGCTTTTTTATTTTTAAAGGCTTACTTTTTTCATGTACCATTTTGTTACTGCTCAGAGTTTTGTGTCCAATCTCATTTGTTCCCGAGCTGCACTTCAGTCTCTTTTATCTTTGACACTACAGAAACGGAGCGACACAGATGGACCCGGACCTCAGACCTGTCAGCTGAGGGGCAAAGCTTTCCCAGCAAAGACGGACAAACCTTACAGCTGTGACCAAAGTAGGAAACCCTTCAGTCAATCAGCAACCCTAAAAGCACGGCGGCATCTGCACACCGGAGAGAATCTGTGCTGCTGCGACCAATGCGGGAAAACGTTCTACATGTTACGGAGCTTAAAAAGTCACCAACTCATCCATACCGGCGGTAAACCGTACACCTGTGACCAATGTGGGAGAGCGTTCAGCCGGTCATCGAATCTAAAGACGCACCGACGCATTCACAGCGGGGATAAACCGTACACCTGTGACCAGTGTGGGAAAGCTTTCAGCCAACTAGGTAACTTAAGAAAGCACCAGGTCACCCACGGAGGAGAGAAACCGTACATCTGCGATCAGTGTGGGAGAGCTTTCAGCTTGCTGACTAACCTCAAAGCACATCTAATTATCCATACTGGAGAGAAACCATATGCCTGTGAACAATGTGGGACAACATTCAACCATTTATGTAGTCTAAGAAAACACCAACAAATCCACAGTGGGGAGAAACCATACACCTGTGCGCAGTGCGGGAAGCGTTTTCGTCATTTGTTGTCATATAAGGATCATCAGCGCATCCACACTGGGGAGAAACCATACCGGTGCAGACACTGTGAGAAGGCCTTCATTTCTCTGTCAGCCTATAAAAACCACGAGCATATTCACACCGGAGAGAAACCATACAGCTGTGACCGCTGTCACAAAAGATTCAGCCTGAGGAGTTCGTGCATACAGCACAAGCGTATCCACGCTGGTGACAAACGCTATCAGTGTCAGCACTGCACAAAAAAGTTCATTTCATCATTCAATCTCTCCCAACATGAACGCACCCACACCGGGATCAAACCGTACTGGTGTGGAGAGTGCAAAAGAAGCTTCTCCACTTTGGCTCACTGGAAGAAAGAGAAGACTTCTGAGCTGAATAAGCGATGCTCTACTGACTGCATGGTCAAATTACTTTAGCAGAAATCAGCCCAGAGGCCTCGTTTATAAGCAATGTGCACGCACAGAAACCAGGCACACGCCTTTTATGGTCATAACAGTCATGTGTAAGGACGGCTGCTCTGATGATGTTGGAGGACTTCACCAATGCAGCTTTAGACAAGAATGAGTGTTTAGAGATCATTCTGATTTTTCTGATTCAACATGATTTGCTGGGTAATGTCCCTCTTTAGGCTTTCAAGGGCTGTTCTGTGTGAGCTGTGTGAGGAGAGACGATACACTCACCAGCCACTTTATTAGGTACGCCTGGCTAGTACCGGGTTGGACCCCTTTTGCCTTCAGAACTGCCTTAATTCTTCGTGGCATAGATTCAACAAAGTGTTGGAAAGATTCCTCAGATGTTGGTCCATATTGACATGACAGGCGTTGCACAGTTGCCACACTGGTTGGTTCAAGGTTGGACGTGTTGTGCGTTCAGAGATGGTATTCTGCATGCCTTGGTTGTAACGAGTGGTTATTTGAGCTACTGTTGCCTTTCTATCATCTCCAGTCTGCCCATTCTCCTCTGACCTCTGACATCAACAAGGCATTTTCATCCACACAACTGCCGCTCGCTGGATATCTTCTCTTTTTCGGACCATTCTCTGTAAACCCTAGAGATGGTTGTGGGTGAAAATCCCAGTAGATCAGCAGTTTGTGAAATACTCAGACCAGCCCGTCTGGCACCAACAACCACGCCACGTTCAAAGTCACTTAAATCCCCTTTCTTCCCCATTCTGATGCTCGGTTTGAACTTCAGAAAATTGTCTTCACCAAGTCTAGATGCCTAAATGCATTGAGCTGCTGCCATGTGACTGGCTGATTTTGTGTGAACAAGCAATTGAACAGGTGCACCTAATAAAGTGGCCGGTGAGTGTATATGCAAATGATTACTTGAGGGAGTGCCTTCACCCATTCATGGCTAAAGATGGGAGTGAAAATCAGGCTCATGCACATCCATGTAATTTGACGGTGACTGGAGGACGTTGCAAACGCACAGTTTTACAACTCCGGTGAAAAGAATGCACACATAGTTTTAATCTTGATTCTGTGCAGTTTTATAAATGAGGCCACAGGATTGTGAGGCTGTCCTGCATTTTACAAACTTTGTCTTGTTGCAGTTTCTGGAAGAAATCAAATTTTTCTAACTTCCACATCTTTGATTTCTCTCTTACGGGTGAAAATATGTTGCTGTTTTTATGTGCTCATTTGTATTAGTGTTTATTTCCTTTACTGTTTTTCTGTTAAGTGTTTTTTTAAAAATTACTCGTTGATTGTGCAAACTTTTGTTGACGGTCTGTCAGATCTTTGACACAGATGGACCAACCGTGTGTGGTGTGTCACTCTGTTTCTGTAGCAAAAGACAAAGATTAAATGCACTGATTTAAAAAAATAAAATAAAAAATACTACTCATAAAAATGGTTTCATTAATTTTGTAGCATCCTTGCTTTATTAATAGTTTATCATGCCTAAGAATTTTTGTACTCTGTGTGTGTGTGTGTATGCATACACAGAGTACAATGATCAGGAATAATAATGATATGGCTGATTAAAAATTTTTTTTACAATGCAGTTTGTGAATGGTTAATTGTACATATTAATATGGGTGTGCACAGAGACGTGTGGACGTGTGAGGATGTTTAATAAATTCTAAGGTCAGGTTAGACCGTACCCTTGTGAAGCGCCTTGGGGCGACTTGTTATGATTGGGTGCTATATAAATAAATTGAATTGAATTAACATGAAACCTCCAAAATATTTCACTGTAAAGGGAAAAGAGATTTTGCACAAAATGAAGCCATATCACGTTTTCTTTTTTCTTTTCTTTTTTTTTTTTTAAATAAAACTTTATTGCTGTATAGATTTTTTTCCCTCCAAACAGACTTCCCCAAAACACTTTAAACTTGTTGTTCAGAGTGCTAATGTGGTGCAGTTACAGGTTCCCCTTTGATATCTGAGCCCAACAAACAAAATTAGCAAATACTGCACATTAAGAGTGAACATTTTTAAACCATACAACTGGAAAGGTGAAGTGAAATGCTTTCAGCTCATTCTGATACTGTTAACACAAATTGACATCTTTTCTACATTTGTAACACATACTGTAATCCATCGCAGCTGACAGGTTTCTATTCTGTATTTTTAGCATTTTGTACAACAGAAAGTCTGAAGCAAGAAAAGTTGAAGCATTCATTTGTTGCACAGAAGAAAAAATTAGAATGGTACTCCTGTGCAGGATTAATCATTTCAATGCCGTAATTATCTGTTCCAACTGATCGAGGAGGACCACAGTTCTTTTCTCCATCTTTCCTTAATGTACATTTACTGCAAACACAGGAGAAATCCTGAGGCATTTTGGATTCGGAGAGCATGTCACGCTTCAATTACAGACTACAGAGCTCTCCTGGATCACGACCATGTGAAGACCAAGATGTGGGTGAAGCTTATTGAACAATCATCAGGTAAGAATGTTGGGAGATAAATGGAAAACCAATCTACAATGAAAATGGAAAAGACTTGTTGAGGCAGATCTGACTGACCCAAAATTTAATCAACTCTTCATCAACCAAAAAAAAAAAACCTTTACTAAATTTTATTTAAAAAAAATTTTTTAATTCAACATGTTGCACACAATAAGACAAACAGGAGTGATCACATAGCCTGTTTGCACCTCCACCGCCATCAACTGGTTGGCAGCGATCAGATGGTAATTTTTAATGTATCCATAGTGGATCAGTTTTCCTTCTGTTTAAGTTCCTAAAAAGATTACAATGAAGCTGAACATCCCATTCTGTCTTCCACTGTTAACAACAAAAATATGACTTATAAAATCAAAACTGGGGTATTTGTTTAATATGATTAATTCTAAGAAGGTTTCAAGTGTCAGCAAATTGATTTTATGTTATAAAAATGAGCAGAACCCAAAGGGTCTCAGGAAAAGTAGAAAAGGCATTTTTATCTTATCTTTCATAATGTTATATAATTTGGAAAATAGTTTCCTTTAAGAAAAAAAGTGCATGATAAATATATACACTGGCTTAAAACAGTGAAAACATCTGCATATAATTAATAACTAAGCTGGAATGTACGCTAGTGCTATGTTCATTGAAAAAAAATATCTTCAGGTACATTTTCCAAACATAGTTAAGTTAAAGGAAACTTTAAGCCTCAAATTTATTCAATGAAATGACAAAGATGAGATATAAATAAAACTGAAATGGAACTAAATCAATAGACCTGTTATAAACAGGCTGCCACCAAGTGGCCAAACTACAAAACAACATTTATATTACATAATTTTCTCTTCCTGAAAACAGAAAAAATATTTTTCAATAATTCATCCCACAATCTGGTGAGTATATATTAAATAAATGTGCAAAAAATAAATAATTAGGCCTAAAATCATCACAAAAACACTTTATATAAGTGAACTTAACATAGAAGAGCAACTTGTAGGTCAGGGGGGGTTTTTTTCCCTGTACTGAAGTGCAATTATGTGTCTGGGGTCACACATTTACAAAAGTAAAACAAATCACTCACATAAATGTGGAATAAGAGATGAAATCAAAGTTCCGCTAAGCCAGTTTGACCATGCAGTCAGCAGTGCACCGTTTCCTCGGGTTCGATGCCTTCCAGTGTTTTACACCCGTGAAACTTCTTTTACACTCTCCACACCAGTACAGTTTGCCCCCAGTGTGAGTGAGTTCGTGTTTCGAGAGACTGCACGGTAAAAGGAAGCGTTTTGTGCAGTGCTGGCACTGATACGGTTTCTCGCCGGCGTGGACACGTTTGTGATTCACATATGAACCTCTGTGACTGAAACGCCTCTCGCACTGGTCACAGCCGTATGGTTTCTCCCCGGTGTGAACGCGCTCGTGTTTTCCACGGTGCGACGATGAAACAAAGGTCTTCTCGCAGTGTCTGCAGCGGTACGGTTTCTCCCCGGTGTGGATTCGCTGGTGTTGCTTTAGGGTACCGGATTGGCTGAAGGCACTTCCACACTGCTCACAGATGTATGGTTTTTTCACACTGTGGATTCTTTCATGTTGTTTTAGGGCGCCTGAGTGGCTGAAGGCTCTCCCACATTGGTCGCAGGCGTGTGGTTTATCTCCACTGTGGCTGCCTTTGTGTCTTCTCAAGTCTGCTTGTCGAGCAAATGCTTTCCCACACTGGTCACAAATGTACGGTTTAATGCCATTGTGCGTTAACTGGTGTGCTTTTAAGTAGGCTAATTTGCTGAAAGGTCTCCCACATTGATCGCAGCTGTGCAAGTTCTCTCCAGTGTGCATACGCTGGTGCGTCTTTAGGCTCCTTATATGACCGAATGACTTTTTACACTGGTTACAGCCGTGTGGTTTCTCTTTCTTTGCTTGTGCTGGGAAAGTTTTGTTTTTCTGCTGACAAGTCTGAGCTCTGTATCCAATTTGTTTCTGTAATGGAAAAGGGAAGAGAAACCGTGAAGTGCCGGAGAGAAACTAAACTAGATGGAAAATACAATGAGGAAACTGGAGAGAGTTGAAAGCAAATCATTTATACTCGTAACTACGCTGCCAGCTGAGGCTGGCAAAAGATGGTCACAGGATCAGCCTCCTAACAGGCTGCGATATTTACCTCCGTAATATCGCAAAGATTCGACCAATTCTGTCCATGGTGGATGCAGAGACACTGATTCATGCGTTTGTCTCATCTAGAATTGATTATTGTAACGCCTTATTCTCTGGCTGACCACAGACAAGCATCAGAGGCCTTCAAATGGTTCAAAATGCTGCTGCTAGAGTCTTAACCAGGATTAGAAAGTTTGATCACATTACCCCAGTCTTGGCCTCTCTCCACTGGCTTCCTGTCCGTGTGAGGTCTGATTTTAAGGTTTTGTTATTAACGTACAAAATCCTTCATGGACTAGCCCCGCCTACTTGGCTGATCTAATAACACCTTATTTACCAGCCCGTGCGCTGCGTTCACAGGATGCAGGACTGCTGTGTGTCCCAAAGGTAAAGAAGAAGTCAGCAGCTCACAGAGCTTTTTCTTATCGTTC
>OMMV01035402.1:4118-15839 GCA_900302635.1 Chatrabus melanurus
GAAGATGGGTAGCGTGACCAGGAATTCAACCCAGGACGAAAGATTGGTAGTCCACCTCCAAACCCACTGAGCAGGCCACCCAGCTGTAAAATGTGGAGCAGCTTCAGCTGGGCAAGTAACCTGCGATGGGCCGGCATCCCATCCAGGAGGAGTTGTAGACTCTCATTCGCTTCACGCCACAGAATCTGGAGATAAGCACCGGCACCAATGGGCCTGAGAGACTTACTTCTTCTTGTACTGTCTATGGTGCTAAATCTTTGGCTAAAAAGTTGAACATGTCTTTTTAAGTCACATCATAACTTGTACTAGCTTGCTGAAACCATGTATAATTAGGCCCCTTTATATATTTCTTTGCTAAAATCTGTCCTGATTCCTGCTTTAGTGACAGGGACTTTGGGGAGGTCATGTGCAATTATATTCAATCACAGGGTGGGTCAGTGTTTGGATTAGCTCCACTTGTATAAATTGTAGATAATACAGACATGTAAGCTTTTCTTTTATGAATCTGGACAAACTGAATAATCACCTGATATTTTTACAGATGACAACAATTTATTGGAGACCAACATATCATTATTTCATTGTCTTCTTGATATGCGTGCTTTTCCTTTCAACATTTTAGGTATAAACACTTGGCAGTAGATACCATCTGGAGTCCCAGTAGGCAGGGGACAGGCTGTGGGAAAGTATATAAAAGTGGAACTGACATGATGATCAGATGGGACTCTGATTATTGCTGTTCAGCACCACCTCCCAGTTACAGAGACAGCGCCGTCTCAAACACACTGTTTGCTGCAGCTCGAACACTTAAAAAGCTGTCTGGCTTTGCAACACAATGGCTGTGCTGACAAACCTGAAAGGAACACTGTGTTTTTTTGGCAAAGCGCATGAAACCCACTAATTTTTCCAACTGCAAGGAGACACAGATTAATGCGTCTGCAAATGTGCAGTTGAGCCAAATGATGAAGCCACTTTTATCTGACTTTCAACACTTTGTCTTTTGCTTAACATGCACACCAAGTGTGGCATGCAGGATTACTTTTGAATAAGTTTGGAATTACTGAAAGTGTGCAGACATTTAATTGTGAAACATTTCAGATGTGCAGACTTTTAACATTTCAAATGTACATTTCATTCTGTAGGCCGTGCTGTAGCTTGTTGTGTTGTTGCTGTATGCAGTAACCATCAGTGGACTAAGTCACAGATCGAATCTCTCGAAAATATGCGCACGAAGTTCATCGTCGAACTCGAAAAGAATTGAGGAACCTGGCAAACACTTAATTCAGTCCAACAGTTTACATTGCAGCTTATCCTATACAAGCTGTGATGGCTCCATGGAACCCATTCCAGCATGACCAGTTCTGTTCATGGTGGCAGGAGATAATAATGCAACAATCAGACAGTGAAATTGGATGACAAAGCTGTGCAAGAGTGCATGTTGGGTATTTTTTTCATTCTGCACAACAATTCAAGTGATGACAACAGGATTGAGGGCAAGGGGATGTGTCTATTGCAAATAGAAGAAGTAAGTCCTATATAGGACTTCAGGCCCGTTGGTGCCAGTGCATATCTCCGGATTCTGTAGCGTGAAGTGGATGAGAGTCAACAACTCCCCCCAGACGGAACGCCAGTCCGATGCAGGTTACTTCCCCATCCAAGGCTGGTACCCATTTACAGCTGGGTGGACTGAGATAATGCAGATTAAGTGTCTTGTCCAAGGACACAGAGAGGTAGCGTGAGCGGGATATGAACGCAGGTCTAAATATTGGCGGACCAGCTCCTTATCAATTGAACTACCTGCTCTGCTCAGCGGAAGTATCGCAAGTATACTCAACAAAAATCTAAATGCAACAAAGACCAAAATAGAAATTCCCACATGTTCATTTCTTTTAAAGTACAGAACGGTATATATAATAGCTCAAAAAAAAAAAAAAAAAGCAACGGACCTTTTCTGATTAATAAATATCTGATTACTTGTTAGGTTCACAGCCCAATGCATATTTAACAAAAGACAACAGTCAAGGGATAATAATCAATGAATTCATCAATATGACATTCTTGCAAAACCATGAGATGGGGTAATTCACTCAAAATATTTTCTTTTTTCCTTTTAAAGGTAACTACTCTGTTAAATGCTTGCATGGACTGGGTGTTGGGCAGACTTGTGGAGTCCAGCAACTTAGGTGCCACTATCAGTGAGGAAAGGCTTACTGACCTTGACTTTGTGGATGATGCTGTGATCTTTGTGGAATCATTGGATGCCCTGATTGCAGCACTTGAGAAGCTGAGTGACGCGTCAGAGTGTCTGGGTTTAATATCATCCTGGATCAAGACCAGGCTTTCATTGACTTCCTGGACTACTCATCAACAGCATATGTGTATGTGATAAAAGTTTCAAAGTTCTAGAGACATTCACTTATCACAGCAATGACTGTCTCTAGATCCTCAGCCTTTGAGATCAAGAGACAACTGGGAAAAGCTTTTAGAGTCATGAGGTCTCTGGACAGTGATGTCTGGCAATGCGATGCCTTTGCAGGAGAACAAAGGTCCAAGTCTTTAGGGTCCTCATGCTTCATGTCTTACTCTATGGTTGTGAGATTGGACACTAACCAGTGACCTAAATTGGACGACTGGATGCCTTTGGTACAGTAGTAGGTTACTTTCGAGAATCCTTGGGTTCCATTGGAATGACTTTGTGTCAAACAAACAATTATTTAGGGAGACTCAGATGAAGCGTATCACTTGCAGCTATGACATTTTGGCCATACGGCCTGTTTCTCTTGGCATGACCAGCACACAGGTGCCTCAGCATTGAGGGCCGCAGCAACTGGAAAAGGCCACAGGGATGCCCACGTGTCATGTGGCTGCAACAGATGGATGGTCACTTTCAGGAGGTGGGGATGGACCAGTTCTCTGCCTGGGTGGTTGCCACACAGGATTCACATTCTGGAGTGTAGTGGATGCAGTGATGCACAGTGCCAGCGTATGCTCCCGGGCCTGACCTGAAAGGTAAAGGATCATCATACAAACTATTTTGTTTATTCTTTAATTTTTAGCACTATTTATTGCAAACTATTTAATGGTTGTAAGGTAATCATATTTTTGCTACATTTTTGTAATCATGCCTCAGGTTTTGTACTGTGTATTCCACCTCACATGGCCCTTATGAGCATCATGCCGCCAGTTTAAGCAAAAATAGTAGCTGGACCTGAAACACCCACACAGTCCGTGCACACGAAACGTATGTCTTTGTGCTGGCCACAATGCTTCTGCTGTTGCGACTTTGACAAGATATTTCACATCACCGAGTGTCTACCTGACAAAACAAATGTTTAAACATTTTAGAGGACATAAACAGTTGCGATAGCTGAACAAGTGAAAGTAAATTATGTATGAACTATACAAATATATATTTCTAAGGATGGAAGAAGAAACTGTCAGGAATGTTTAAAGTCTGAGGTGAGATTTCTATTCATTGACTTGTAAAGCCACATATTGTTTCCATTGGGTGCTGCATTTAATATACATGTTTCAGCAATTCATGTGAAATGGACCAGCACAGTCTGGGGAAACAAGCCATTTTCTCTACCAGCAAACTGAATAGATTTAAGAATGTGGCCTCAGCCTTGGCACAAATATGGAAGACAGTCATGAAGCTGAACGTAGGCAATAAACATCGAGTCACGCAAATGTACACTTCACATGCAACCCAGTTGTTGATTCACTTAACGTCTGGCAGAAATCTTACTCCTCATGGGCCTCGGTCGCATATGGCATCGTTTCTTATTACAGCGTAGTACAGACAAACACAGCTGACGCCGAATGCAGGTTATCAATATAATATTCACAAATTACACCATGCAGGGAGAATCCAAGTAAACCACTCCTCACTGCCAACTTTATTTGAGACAATGGAAACCTTTTGGTCTCCCCTCCCTTCTGAACACAGCTCCCTCCTTACGTCAGCTCCATTCCCCCTATTAAAACAATATACCAAAGACGTTGTGCAAAGGTCAATAATGACCAAAGGAATTCAAATTGAGTCACAACCGTGGCTCATAGGGTTACGTGGGCTTCCCACACTGTGAGATTCTGCTGCACAACAGGTTCACATGAAGACAATTGTAACATCAGGACCAGCATTCCATCAAAGACTTTTTAGCTCCCTTCTGCAAACCAGTTGGGAAAGGGGCACGACGCAATTAGAAACAGAAGGTAGACGCCAATACAAGAGTCGCTGCCTGAGGCTGCCAATGTGATAACTCCACTGAGACTCAAATCAAGCTTTTATTTAATTATTTATTTATTTCAATTGACACCTGCGACACACTGTAAAAGGAAAAGCTGAGGTTTGTGTCACGAACTGGCACAGACAAGCAATTTAGCGCTCATGACTGAGCAGAATATAAAGAAAAAAATCTTTTATTAAGTGCGCAACAAGATCTGATTCATCTCCGTCAGAGATTCAGAGATTTGGCGTGCCATTTACTCAGAGTAGTTTTAACCAAATGAGGCAGACCATTTACATTCAGTGCTACACAGCCAGTGCAAGAAGGCAAGTGGTAGTAGAACTGATTTTCAAAGAGGAAATAAAAATCATCAAAGGACAAATAAAAGGCATCAGAGAGATGATGAATACCCTGTGTGTGCACATAATACTGTGTTGCAAAGTATGATAGTGATTTCAAGACATACGAGGAGAGTAAGTCGCAACACCAGTAAGCCAATAAGCACATGTGTTTCTCAAGTAAAGTGACATAAACTCATGGCATTATAGAGATCTCATGATGACATCACTTATACCACATGATGTCAAATGATTAGTTGATCAATATAAGCTTTGGACTGCCACTTGAGCCCTACTGGTTGCAGAAATATTCTGTAAAATGTGTTTTCCAGAAAATGTGTCAGTATTTCATGATGTTTAATGATGTGATTATAATATAACTTATATTGTGTCATGGCAAATGTTTAGCTGATCGATATAAACTTTGGAGCACCACTTTAGCCCTATTGGTTGGGGAGATATCCTGGAAAATGTGTTTTTCAGACTATTTTTTGATGCCCTTGACCTTTGACCAATCTGCTCCAAAAGTTAATCATCTCAAGGTACTCACCCAAGAAATATTCTTGCCGAATTTGTTTTAATCGGTCATACCAGGGAGTGGGCGGTGGCTGAATGGGATCGCCAGTCACCAATCTGCTGCTCAGCTCAGTCCTTTTCTGAGGCAATAAGGTGGGTTTTTGAGTGTGGTGCTCCAGGACACGAAGCCATCAGGGGCCTGCTGTCTTTACACCAAGGTTCCAGATAAGTTCATGATTATGCCATCAAGTTCCGGGCCTTGGCTGCAGACAGCGGGTGGAACTCGGCCGCTCCTCATGCCTCCTTTGCGGATGGGCTGGCTGAGGGTATATTGGGTTTGTGCCTCTTGACCTTCCGTCAGACTTCAAACAACTAGTGGCATTAGCCACCAACGTCAACCAACACCTACACAACTGCAAAATGGAGAGACTCTGGGTGACACCGGGTCATTGGCGACAAGATCATCCCAGTGTCTCCAGCTCAACAGATCACCACATTGCCCACAGGGTACCAGTTCCTGTCTCCGCTTCGGATCACGAGGAACCCATGCAGATTATCCAGTCCCGGCTGACTACCGAGTGACAGTGGTGCATGAAGATAGACCTATGCATCTACTGCAGGTCTTCAGGTCAATTCATCGCCAGCTGTCCGGTAAGATCAGCTCCCTCATTGAAGAGAGGATGTCTGATGAGCCGCTCTTCCACTAAGCCCTCCACCATCCTGCCGATCACCAGTGCAACACTGCTTTTCACCTCTGGTCCCCTGGAGTTGGGGGCCCTAATCCACCTCAGAGCTGACAAAGCTTTATAGATCATAACCTTGCTCAGCAGCTTGCCATTCCACTGTAGCCCCTGGGAGAACCTATCCATGCGAGCACCCTGGATGGCTGGCTGCTGGCCCCTGTTACTCATAGGACTGCTCCAATCCAACTCCACCTCCAAAGTAATGATTGTGAGCATGTTCAGTTACACATTATTGACTCTGTCTTGAATCCAATAGTGCTCGGCTATCCTTGGTTAAGTCTAAGCATATCAACCACGTAAGAAAAGTTCTCCAATGTCTGTTTGACAACCAGTTATCTGTGAAAGCAGAAAAGTGTGAATTTCATCAGCACACTGTTCTTTTCTATGTTTTCTGTTGTCCCCTTACAAGAATGGGATGGATTGGCCCATTCCAGAGAACCATAAGTAACTCCAACACTTCTTAGGGTTTGCCAATTTCTATCGTTGGGGTTTTTTTTAATTATAGTTTTGTTGTTGCCCAGTTACACCAGCTAACCCCCATTCATGCCAAATTTCAGTGGTCTCCAGCCGCAGACCAAGTATCCCCGGAGCTGAAACAATGGTTCTCCTCTGCCCCGATCCTGACCAATCTGAGCAAATTATCGTTGCTGTAGATGCATCTGATATAGTGTAGGGGCCATCTTGTCTGAGCCTTCAGTCAAGATCAACAAAGTCCACCCTTGTGCCTTCTTTTGCAGGAAGTTGTACTCTGCAGAGGACAATTACAATGTTGGGAATCGGGAGCTGCTGGCAGTTAAGTTGGCTTTGGAGGAGTGACGGCACTGGTTTGAGGTGGCCAGCCAGCCTTTTATTGTTTGGCGTGATCATAAGAACTCACAGTATGTATGCTCCGCACATAGGCTTAACTCTCGGCAGGCCAGGTGGACATTGTTTTTCCATCAGATTTAATTTTACCTTGTCATATTGTCCTGGCTCATGCAATAACAACTCTTGCCTCACAGCAAGAAGGTCTGAGGTTCGATTCCCGCCGTGCCCTGTTCCTTTCTGTGTGGAGTTTGCATGTTCTCCCCATGTCTGTGTGGGTTTCCTCTGGGTACTCCGGCTTCCTCCCACTTCCAAAGACATGCATGTTAGGTGAATTGGTGACTCTAAATTGACCGTAGATGTGAGTGTGGCTGTGTTTGTCTGTCTATATGTGGCCCTGCGATGGACTGCCGGCCTGTCCAGGGTGTACCCCGCCTCTCGCCCAATGACCGCTGGGATTGGCTCCAGCACCCCCCGTGACCCTTAATTGGAGTAACGGGTATAGAAGATGGATGGATGGATGCAATAACAAGCTGGATGCGCTGTAACAACAGTTTCTGAATGCTCTTCAGATATCTCCGCTATTCTGCCTTCCACGTGTCTTGGATTTGATGTTGTACGATCTTGAGCAGTCGGTGGAATGGACTTTGGAGGGTGTTCAAGTTCCAGAGCATTGCCCACCTTGCTGGCTGTTTGTACCCAACATGTTCCATCCAGAGGTACTCTAGTGGGGGCATGCTTCTAATGTGGTTTGTCATCCAGAGGTTTCCTGTATAGCTAGTTTCCTTCGTCAGGCATTCTGGTGGTCCACTTTGGTCAAAGATGGCTGAGAACTCATAGCCACATGCTGAACCTGCAAACAAAGTAAGAGCTGAAAGATTCCTCCTGCTGGCCTCCTCCAGCTTCTCCCGGTTCCTCATTGCCCCTGGTACCACCTGTCGGTAGATTTTGTCACTTGGTTGCCTCCTTCAGGAGATAACACAGTGATTCTCACAATTGTTGATAGATTCACAAAGATGGTATATTTTGTACCTATGCCAAAGATGCCGACAGCCAAGCAGACAGCAGAAGCATTGGTCCAGCATGTGTTCTGCTGCATGGACTCCCTCAGGTGTCTGATCGCGGCCCTCAGATTGTTTCCAAATTTTGGAGGGAGTTCTGCACTGTAAGTCTGTCTTCTGGGTACCACCCCCAGTCAAGTATGCAGACAGAATGGTACAATTAAGAGTTGGAGATGGTGTTACGATGCCTTGTGGCCAAGCAGCCTTTGTAGTGGGCTGAAAATTTGGTTTGGGTTGAGTATCACTGCCTGGCTCCTCAACTGGTTTGTCACTGTTCTGCTGCTCATATGGCTATGAGCCTCCACTCTTTCCCAAGTTGGAAGATGAGGTGGTGGTACCGATCCATACGTTTATCATTGGAACCTGACGTGGCGGCAAGCCCGAGCAGCCTTATTGCGCTCTTTGCTGGGGTACCAGTGTTCAGCTGATAGGCACCACTCAGTTGCTCCCGACTATGAGGCCAGACAATGAGTCTGGCTCTCAATGTGTGTCTTGCAACTGTGGGTCCCTTTTCATAAGCTAGCTCCCTGTTTCATTGGTCCATTCCCTGTGTCGAATGTTCTCAGAACTTTCGCTGTACATCTGGCACTGCCCTGTTCATATCGTGTACATCCCACGTTTCACGTTTCACAGGTGAAGCCTGTTAAGATGAGTCCTCTGTGTCTCCGGTCAGTGCTTCTCTCTCCACCAGGATCGTGGATGGAACGCCGGCTTTCACTGTTAAGCGCATTCTGGCTGTGTGTCGTCTGTGTAAAGGGCACCAGATTTTGATTCAGTGGGAAGGTTATGGAAAGATTCAATCACAAGTAGAAGAAGAAGAGCGGTGACGTCACATCCTGCAATGCGATGCACTCAAATATTCTATTTATTTTAATTACCTGTGCTTCAAATTTGTAAGGTTGATTTATTACTTTGACGTACTGTGAGTGTTTAAGTAACATCAGTTGTCTGTTTGCTTAGTACACTTCATGAGTGGTTAGCTTAGCCTGTTAGCATTAACCTGCATTAGCCTTATCTGTCGTTTGGTTTTGAGTTAATTCTTACACAAAGGTTTGTCTTAACTGTGCAATGTTGGCAAACAGGGCGGCTCTGTCAGAGATCTGTGTCCGTAAGTTAGAGCAGCTTATTTCAGTGGAGTTATAACACCCCCACCCAAAAAAAAATGAAAAAGTTGGGACGATATGAAAAATGCAAATAAAAAGTCCCACAGTGATTCTTACATTTACTTTGACTTCTATTTCATTTCAGACAGTATGACCCCAAGATATTTCATATTTTGTGTGGTCAACTTCATTTCATTTGTTAATATACATCCATTCCTGCATTTCAGGCCTGCAACACATTCCAAAAAAAGTTGGGACGGGAGCAATTTAGGGCTAGTAACGAGGTTAAAAAATTTAATAATAATGTTATTTCAAACGGGTAATGTTTTTGAGAACTGCCTCCTCCAGACAGATTTACCGTACAGTACCATACTTTGTATTTCTTAATAATTGATGTAAATGAAGTCCAAACCCATCATTTTGGCTTTTATATTTTTATTTCATTTATGTCATGTTGTAGAGATGAGTTTTCACTGTGAGTTTAAAGGACATCATTTTTGAAATTTTTTTTATTTTTTATGTCATTCCAACATTTCGACGTCTAATAGCTCAAGGGATGACAAAGTTTCGGACACTACTGTATAAATTGCTCCATCCTGGGACATTAAAAATCAACCCCTGTGTCTGCAGGTGGTCTGCAGCCTGGAGAAACCTTGGGTGCATTAGCAACCCAGCTGCAGTTCTAAAAAAAAAAAAAATTCCATCATCTTGGAGCCACAGGATGGTGGTGCTGAGGTGTCATCCCAGTGGGATGGGGCACCGCGCAGCAACCTTCTCGTTAAATGCAATGACACCCTATATGCTCCTTGACCTGGACCTGTTCACGTAATATTGCGCTCCAACCAACTTCAACCTCTAATTAACCAAAATGACTGAAAACACCTGCATGCATGTGACAGATCTTTAAAAGACCATACCATTCTTTTTGTAAGTTTCTGCTCTCCTTCATAATTATTCAAAACAAACCCAGACATCACCCCCTAGTGCAGGTGGAGCACACATTTGGGGGAATCACTCGAACTCCCGATCCTCCAAAGATTTGTTGCAGAAATTTTAAGAAATGCCCTTTTAACTATATATTTATGTAGATTTTATATTTTTCCCTCATATTTTCAAATGCATATGTGCAATTTCTAAATTTTCTCATCCACTTATTTACACGATGGCATTTCATCACTGCATGGATACAGACATTCAATCCACCATTAGAGATAAAAGGGGATTTTTGCTTTCTGTTAAAAACTGCAAGTAATAACTTTGTTTTTCTTTTGCTAGTGGTTTTGATTATAGTTATGATTATGATTGCAATTGCTGTTAAAGTTTCGTGACAGTCACATCACATTCACCTGCATTTCTCCAGATGTGGAACTTCATCTTTATTAAAAACACATCAGCGGCGTTGATCAGTGAAATTACCTGCTGATGTGGTTTGTAAGAACAAAAATCTTCATATAAACTATTATAATGACATGACAATAATGGTGGAGTGATTTACAAATTAAAAAACAAAACTGGAGTTGTGCCATCCTTCAGTACGTATATAAAATAATAATAATTTAGTAAGTAAGTAAATAAAATAATAATTTATGCTCTTGATTTAACAGTCAACAAATATTTAAATAAGTTGATGTAGACCTTTATGCTCAATGTAGTTCAAGAACTTGTGAAAGTTTAGAGTCTGAACTTTAGGTTTCAAATGATAGAGAAATAAGTAAAAAAAAAAAAAACATTGCTAGGTGTACACGCAGCTAAATGGTGGATTTTGGGTTTAAAGCTGTCTTAAAATATTCTAGAAACAGTGGCTTTTTGATACATTGAAGCAAATGAACTAATTGTTTCAGAAAATGATACACAGTTTAAAAAGTTTTGAAAGACTAAATGAAACAATTGCTTTTGAAAACAATTCACTGTTTCAAAATGCTTGAAACACTATGCTGGTGACATCTAGGGATTCCTTGGTTCAGAAAACGATTCAGTGTGTTGAAGCACTGAAAAAATTAAATGAAACAGTTGTTTAACAAAAATTTTCAGTGTTTTGAAAATCATAAAACACTAAATGGATCAATTGCTGAACAAAATGATTTACTGTTTTGAATTGCTTGAAACGCTACACTGATGAAGTCTTGTGGAATGTAAACATTCCTTGATGCAGAAAATGATTTACCGTTTTGAACCACTCAAAAATATTAGATACAATTGCATTAGAATACGATTCAGTGTTTTGAAATGCTTGAAAACAATATGCTGGTGACATCTAGCACACCACAGGCATTCTTTGGTTCAAAATATGATTTAATATTGTGAAGCACTCAAAAAACTAGATTTGCTTCACAAAATTATTCAGTATTATGGAACTCTTGAAACATGAAATGAAATAGTTGCTTTAGAAAATGATTCACTGTTTTGAATTGCTTGAAACACTATGCTGGTGACATTTAGTACACATTGGGGAAAGTGATTCATTGTTTTAAAGAAGTCCTATATAGGCCCTGAGGCCCATTGTTGTCGGTGCTTTTCCCTAGATTCCGCAGCATGAAGTGGGTGAAAGTCTATTACTCCCCCTGGACAGGATACCAGTCCGACGCGGGTTACTTCCCCAACCAAGGTTGGTACCGATTTACAGCTGGGTGGACTGGGAGACTGCAGATGAAGTGTCTTGTCCAAGGACACAGACAGGTAGGGTGACCAGGAATCAAACCCAGGTCTACATATTGGTAGCCCAACTCCTTATCCCGCTGAGCTACCTGTCCTACATACTGTTTTAGAAAATTCATTGCTTTAGAAAAGAAGTTACTGTTTTGAAATGCTTGAAACACTATGCTGGTAACATTTAGTACACAGTGGGGATTCCTAGATTCAGAATATGATTCACTGTTTTGAAGCACTAAATAATATTTCAAACAATTGCTTTAGAAAAGGATTCACAG
>OMMV01035465.1:1868-18493 GCA_900302635.1 Chatrabus melanurus
GCGAAGGCCTGATGTGCTGGATACAGAAAAAGTGTTTCTCTAAGTGGGCATGTCCTTTTTTTGTCAGGGTGAAAGGAACCAAAATCGCTTGCTGTAAACAATAAATGTCAGTTGAGTATTGTCAAGTGTGACTAGTAGAGGTGGGAAGAAAAATCGTTCCTCACAATATCGCAATATTTAATTTTACGACATGAAAATCAATTTTTAAAGTCCAGAATCGATAGAATTCAAACTCAATTGCTGGTGAAATCGAGGTGGAAATGTACTACTTTCATTCAGTAATCTGAGTATTACATGACATCACTTCCATTTCCAACAGCCACAAGAAAAAAATACTGGCGGACAGCAAGAAATTTCCCTGGAGATCATATTGAACAATGATGATTATTTACTTAAAGAAGCGGCAGCAAGAGAGTGCAAGAATTAAGGATGGGGCGAGTCTTTATTTGTATGTTTAAAGGTTGACATGTGGCAACTGTTTGCGAGGCAAACTTGCGGTGGACCGAGGTGGGGCGGGCAAGCACCGTGGAGCCGTCTCTCTGGGCCACACGTTCGGCTGCTCTGGTCAGAACAGCCTGCTGTAGCAGCGGAGGCGCAAAAACGGCGTCCAGTTTTCACTTCAGTCACGGAAAATATTAATCCAAGATAGAAAAACAGTTCGCCGCATGACGCACTGTGGCACACATTATGATATATCGATTGAGTAGACATTGCCGAAACTAATAAACTAATGAGCCAAGTCTGGGGTCAAAGATACATTGGCAGGCAGGCAATTTACTTCAAAAAAGTGTATTAATTATTTAATTACCAAATATGCAGTATGGTTCTCCTGAAAACAAACAAACAAATGTGATGTGCATTTTTTTTAAAAATACGATTTATGAAATCATGTCTTTGGAAGTGTATTACCATATTCCTTTGTTTAAGCGCACTGTGCACTAAATAAATTGTTTTACTGGACATAGCGTACTTAGAAATCATTCTTTTAAGCGCACCTTTTCTGGGATGTGCGTGCGGGCCTCGTTTTGGCACAGGAAATGAAGCGAGGTTTCATGCGCTGACGAAATAGCAAGCGGTACATTTGAATTTCATTCCTTTATTTGGGGATTCCACGTTTACAAAGACATTTGGACACTCAAACTTGACGAACTATTGTCTTGCATTTTACAATGACACATTTTCTGGGATGTGCGTGCGGGCCTTGTTTTGACACAGGAAATGAAGCAAGGCTTGATGCGCACAATGAAACCCTGGAGATTTATGACATCGACTCAGCAATTTTTTTTTTTGATTTGATTTATTTGAAATTCTACATGGCTGAGGAACTGTCCCAAGTCTTCTGAAACTGAAGGAAAACAGCGCAAAACGTAGGTTTCTGACTGTTAAGATTATGTTTTGATGCCAACTATTGCAATCCAGGTAGCATGTTTTGATCCAGAAATGGTCCCGGATGCAGGAAATAGCACCAGGGACCCCCCCCAAGAGGTCCCACAAAGACCCCATGTGCGCTAATTATGGTCTGTGTGCTTAAACGAAGGAATACGGTATTGTGATATATATATATATCGTATCAGGAGTTAAGTGTATCGTCCCAGTCTTAATGAATAGTAGACAGTATTTATCACTGTCTACACTGTCATGTCCATTTATATCATTTAATTTACGTTACTTTCACCTCTCGTAGAGGTTGACTTGAGTACTGTAATATCAATATACAGGATCGTCCACTTTCATTTGAGTCAAAAAGTTCAAATGTTTGGCACGTAACGAGAAATGAAAGCTCATTAGTTAGATTTATTGTGATCCTGTTGTTGTGTTCTGTTCACATCTGTGATCCTGTGTTGTGTTGTTTAGATGGAAGAACCAAAAAAAACATATTTAAATGTCTTAGTCCTTCAAAAGAGAAATCAGTCTCAATTTTCATAAACATCTCCTGTTCCATTACTCATTGTTATAAACTGTTCCACACTATGATGATTGTGTTTGCACCACACTATGATGTCAGTGATCAAACAAAAGGACAAATATCAGGAAAAATATAAACTGTGCTCATTATAATCTCACATGATGCTTTACAGGAAAGTTTGTTTCATTCTTAACTTGTGAAAACTGAAATTTAATGTAAGTTTCCATGTATTGTTTTTAAAAAAAATTGACACAAAACACAAAATTGATTGTTGTGTTTTGATGCCTTCACCTTCTGTGTTGCACTCTTGCTTCCACAGCAGCTCTGTGGTTCGAGTCATCTCATTGTTCTGCTTTTGTATTCTTTTTGATTGTTTTAGCAACAGGTGTATGAAGTTAAGCTGGAGGACGGCAATGTGTACGTAAAGCACGAAAGTCGTCTCTCCTTGCAGCCTTTCCCCGTGGATCAGAAGAGCTGAACGTCCTCTAGAGCCTCTGTAAAGACGGCGATTCGCCGGTGACGGAGCCTCCTGCCTCACTTGGGCTATTTTTAAACATTATTCCACAAATCCACGCTACCCGAAACATTCCGAAGCCTTATCTGTCATTTTCACAGACCGTTTTCCACTTTGACTGCTGCAAACTCAGGGCGTTATCAAGAGAGATGTCTGAAGAGGAAATGACACCATGCGATGGTTTGACTTGGTGTCACATCAGGTAGACGATCCTCACAGCGAGCTGCAGACGTACTCTTGACCGCGATAAAATACCAGACAGTAGCAAACAGTTGGCATCTACGCAATATAGAACACATTTTACTTTCAACAACTCATGTTACTGAACGAACCGCCAGCATACTTTATTCCAAAGGGGTCATAGCATACACTGGACATGCACATGCACTAAATGTGCATGTGCATGTTAGGGATAGAATAACCATAGTAATAAGGAAAAGACAACTTACCACGTTTTGTTTTCGCTCGGATAATCCACCATCTTGGTGTTGGTGATGTCATCACCGCCTCCCGGTAGAAAATACATGGATTATGTACGAAATCCACACAAGAATTTTTGTGAACCTTTTTTTTTTTTTTTTGTATGTTTTACGCTTTTTTTTTGTGAGAATAGGCTGCACTACTCAACACATAGCTGTTAAGTTTGTTTTTCAAGATGGCCCACCATAGCTACTTTCCAGAAATATGTCCAAAAATAACATTTAGAGGGTAAAAATACCTCTGACCAAGAATGTGGTCAGACTAGAATCCACATATGTCCCTACATAGAGAGCCATTAGACCTGTTAAAATGCTCCAACTGCCGATTGTTCTGCTCAATACAGAGGTTGGAAGTTTGAGGAGGAATGGCGGAATATATCCCATATACATTGCTACACATCCTAAAACCATTTGTATGTCTCTATGAAACAACCTGTTTCTGTGCTGTTACTTTAAATTCTTTCGGCTTCTCCTAATTTCAACTTGGGTTTGCCACAGCATATCCGATATGGATCTGCATGTTGATTTGGCACAAGTTTTACGCCAGATGCCCTTCCTGACGCAACTCCACATTACATGGAGAATGGGCAGGGGTGGCCTCGAACCGGGAACCTGCTTTTGAAAGCGATCACACTTAACCGCTTGGCCACCGCACTGCCGCCTGTACTGTTATTTCTTTCCCTTAAAAGCAGAGTGGCCCCCGAATGGGTCCTGCACCCAGTAAATAACATTTGCAATGTTTTATAGTCACTAGTTCTCAGCAACATGGAAATATACTGTATAGATATCAATGGAAAGCATTCCTTCTCCGACAAAACAATTTTATAGTGCAGCAGTCCCAATATAAACCTAAGGAAAGCACAAGATTCCATCCAGGCTATTATGTAGGCTCCTTACTTCCCAATGATGTTACTTCTGGTAGAGCTTTATGTTCTAAAGTTCTTCTTTGAAAGTACATCAGCAGAGGATTTGATTGATGGGGCCTAGCAGCTTTTGTTTTGTTATGGTAACAGGCATGATTTCCAATGCATAAACTATGCATCAAGTGACAGGTCGTTTATTTATTTTTGTTTGGGTTTTTTTGTTTTTTGACAGGTTTGAATTTTATTTCGGTTCATTTTCAATAGACAAGAAACAAAATGACAAAGAGAAAACATAAATTTTCAACAGCAAAACAAAAGGGTGTAGGCTGAAGCTAAAGCTTATAAGTGCCTACTCTCACCTTACAAAGACGTAGCAAATCACTAAATCATGTTAATGACAACAATAGCACGAATTATTGGTATTATCATTCATGATGTTAACACATTAATTTGAATTTTCCAAGTAATTTTTCACAATTAAATTATTCTTATAAAGTTTTTTGAGCTTATGCTACGTTTGAACATTTTCAGAACAATCATTCCACAGTGTTACCCCCTGACTGACAGACAATGATTTTTAACATTTGTTCATATCTTAGGTTTTTCAAATATGAATGTTCCTCTCATATTGTATTTGCTGTCCCTCATTTTAAACAATTTCTGAATACTTTGTGGTAACAGTCCATTTTTAGCTTTGTACATTATTTGTATTGTGTTATAATCTACTAAGTCTTTAAATTTCAGTATGTTTAGCTGTATAAAAAGTTGGCTCTCGATAGGGTTTTTTGCTCACAATTTGTATGGCTTTCTTTTGCAGTAAGAAAACAGAGTTTGTAATTGTTTTATATGTATTTCCCCTTACCTCTACACAATAATAATTTTTTGACTTATGAATTCTTGAGCTTTAAATAGTATTGCAATAGATTTTGGCAATTTTGCTTTAACATGGTTTATGTGTGGTTTCCAGCTTAATTTATTGTCAATATTACCCCTAAAAATTTAGTTTGTAGCACTGTCATTTTCAATTGTCTGGCTTGCCTGGCAATGTCGGCATTCTTCTTAGTTAAGTGTTCATTTACATATACATTCGTTCCTCTCAATTTTTTTGCCTGCCACAGCAATTCACTCTTAACTTTCCTGTTTACAAACCAGATAATAGTGGCTGGTTTTTCCTTGCTGTCCTTCCTTGGAAGTGCATGGCAGGCTGAAATTGCAATGTCTTTTGAAACAAAGAACTGGAGTACCTGTTGTTCCAGGGAGTACATTTCTCCCAGTGTATCATCCTCGCCCCGCCGCGACCACCAGCTCCAGCTGTAGCCCTCGCATATGAACAGGATCTGATGTTAAGTCTCGTCTTTCTAAGAGACTGATTTTCTTTTCTTTTTCCAAAACCATTTTCTTTAGTTCTCGCACTTCCTCCAGTAATCCAAACAATTGCGTCTGCTGTTTTGCCACTTTGGCCATTTCCTCCGACATAAAGTTCAGAGACTGTTTAATCTCCTCCATTTCCTCGTCATCCACGTGTTGCTTTTTCGGTGGCATTTTAAAGAAAAAAGTCAAAATACGGATCTCGGTAAATCCAGATGAATTATAATAAATAGTGAGTATTCAGTAAATGCAGAAGTATCCAAATTGCTACTGCTACAACAGAGCTACTGCTTCACAACAGAGCTACCAATACTCACAGAGCAGCAGCTGGCTGCTGCTGGAGCCTGGGCCTGGCATTTGACCTTCCTCCAAAATGCTGACAAAGAATATTCTCCACTTGCTCCCAGATCAGAGGGCTCAGGTGGGGCTCCGTACTCCCAGTGACAGTGGCCATATAGGGACACATCCACGAAGGGACACGGGCAAAGATGATGACAGAGAAGGCTTTGTTTTGCAATGTGTGCATTTTCACTTGTTTTTTTGTGCAAAATTGTTTTATTTATGCCAAAACAGGGGCAATAATGGTACCAAATGCTATGTAAAGAGAGAGCAAGAGAGAGTTTTCAGTTTGTTCAGTAATTTCAAACCTTTTTGCAGGTAGCTTATTTAGTAATACCACAAAATGATTGTGGCGTTGTATGTTTAAGGTTCACCATTAAAATCACAACTAATGCATTTACTATTTAAACAATAATTTCACTCTTTTTTTTCCAGCCTTTGCCATATTAAAACATTGTTGGCAATCTAGCCTCTCAGTGCTCGACTCGCCTTTGATAACTGCTTCATATCCGAGAAAAACTGTTTTCAAAAAAGAAAATTTCACAGGAATGAATGGGAGTGAAAGGGCAGCTGTCACAGCACTACAAAAATCCACCATAGGTTGAAAATAACAATGAAATGACACTAGCAACCTGCTTTGAAGTTGTCAGCCCGTACGTAGTACCTCAACATCTTAGGAAATATGGCCAGCTAGTGGGGATGTAAATCAAAAGTTTCATCGCAATACAATATTATATTGATTCTTTGGTCAACAATACAATATTTGCTGATATCATGAAGGAGGGGCCTGTGATCGATATGAGGTGATATCATATGCCTATCATCTACCTGGTGCTAGGCGACTACCACAGTCTATAGGAAAGCGATGCACATGGACAAAAATGCTGACACTGACATGTCGAGGGAATTTCAAAATAAAGGCGTGATGATATGAATCGATGTTTCATTTTGCATTGTTCCTATTCGATCGTTGATTGTTGAATTGATACATCGATCCAGATTACTGAACTGTTACAGCCCTACCAGTTAGGTGTATTTTTTTTTAATATGCTGGTTTATATCAACCCTGCACCAATGTTCAAACATAGCTCCTGTCAGTCAGATCTCGTGTTGTTTGTCACTCTCTGTTTTGCTCTCAGTCTCTACGCTCTGAAGGTGGGGATATTCAGTAGAAATTTTCAGTAGGAGTAGATAGTACTTGTAGTAAATTAATAATATAGTAGTATATATATGTTATAAGTCATACAACCAGTGGTGCCCTTGTTGGCCACCAGACCTAGGGTTTAAAAATGAAAGACACTGACGAGCTCCTTTCAAGCTACATATAACCACGCATATGCTGAGAGAGATAGAGAGAGCAGGAAGAAGTGTCTGTTTCGGCTACATTCATTTAAAAAATCCTTTCTACGGGGTTGTGTAAACTTGTGACTGTTATTAGAGCTTTAGAACGTAATTGCTGGCAAACAGTCAGAAAATAGCGGTTTATCTCTCTGATTTAGTGCAATTCTGTGCAGAAACATTCTGTTTGTCTCACGGACAACCACACCTCTTGAGTGTTTTGGGAAAACCTAGTAAGCCCATTTTTTTTTTAAATTAAGACCATTTTTAAACTTACTAGGTTTTACCTTATCTTATGACATACCATTCAAAAATAAAGCATTTATGGTTTCATGGATATTAAATCGGGAGGACCGAGCAAGTTCCGACAACTGATTCATTTATTCAGCCAAAACCTAGCAACTTTGAACTTTGATCAACTTTTTGAAGCCAAAGTTCGATATTCTGACATTTCCAGAAGCAATGGAGGGACCCAGAGGTATTAGTGAAGCAAAAAAAGCAAAACATCTTGAAACTGGTGGGGTGTTTTTTGCTGTTTTCTCAAGTTTACTGTTTTTGAACTTACTAGGTTTTTCCAAAATGCTCAAGACCTGGTCTCGTTCTCTTTTCCTTTTGCGGCTAAATTCATCCTAAACCTTTCTGCAGGGTTGGCGGTATGACCATGTTTTTTGAGTTTGTGGAATGTAACCAGTGTGAAACGACTAGAAAGTCATGATTTACTTGTCTGATTTAGTCTGTTTCTGTATGGAAATGGTCTGTGTTTCTCACTGACAACCACACCTGCACCTAATCCTTCATTAATCCAGCATGTGGACCACAATGGATGCAAGCCCTTTGGCTTTATTGTCTTTTTATCCCTGGTGATTTTTAATGTAATTACTGCTGTGCAGTGTTATACATATTTAACATGAAATAAATTCATTCATCCAATATCCATCCAGCACGTGACACAGTCTATGAGATATTACATAGACAAAACAAAGTTGCTTTTTCGTTCAATATGGGGCATCAAACTTCTCTAAATTTTAATGAGATTGTCCTCATTATATGCTGTTTTAATATGATGAGTTACAAGATGGTAGCATTTATTGTTTTTGAGTTATCATGTTAACTAACCAGAGGGGATGGACTTATCTATGTATCCATCCATCAACTGTATTTACAGGGTCCATGCCCTGACTTTTCTAAAGCCGAGGAAAAATGCTAGAACATGTTAACTACAGCTTGCAGTTGGAAGGTTCATAAAAATGCAATTTGGGTTTATTTACAACTGTAAGACGGCTGTCAGTATACTCTCATTCATACCTTTAAGAAATTTGTAAGGACACAATCATCAAATATGAATACAGCACTCAGAGGCTCGATTGGTAGCAATGTTTTAATATGACTAATGATTTTGTTTTTTCTGAAAACGTGAACTTGCCCTTTCAATAAAAAGCGGTCATTTGTAAAAGCTCTTGCAACAATGGGATTTATTCCGATGCAACCTCAAACAAACCAAACTGAATTCCAGCCTCCTTTTTGACCATTAAACATTCACTCATTTTTAAAGGTAGAACTTGAGTTGCACCGATCGTGTTCCATGTCCTTTGGCCTCCAAATATGAAACTTCAAAATGTTGCAGTCACAGACAAATAGTCGCATTTATTGAGTTGTGGCCTTGGATAAATTTAGACACTTATTCCAGTGACATCACGTAACAGAAACTCCCTTTCAGCATCAGTACTTATAGACTGTTTTAAACCACACTGAGTTCCAGCTCGTAATTGGTGGCAGCCTCTGCATCCATCAGACTCTTGCTCCATTCCTGGCTTGTGCGCAGACACGTTTGTCTGTTTCTGATGCAAAGCGACTGAAAAGGGCAGTTAGGAAGGCGCCGAGGAATGGTTCGTGACCTGAAATGCACCACTAACTCAATGTGTTTTTGTAACTTTCTGTACGTGTCCACTGACGTGTGTTTCTTTGTTCCTCACCGGTGACAGCAGTAACGCAGTGTGTTTAATGTCTGCAGCCTTTCTGGCTCAGACACAGGGCCCGGCCGTCAAGGTGTCGGTGACACTGAGGCTCAACACTTTCATTTTCCTTCCTGCGCTGCCCCCTGTTGTGTAACTTTATTACAATAATATTTTCACTGGCTGGAAGTGTCAGTTGTGCACCTCACACGTCTTGCTGTGTGCATTAGGATTCATCACCCGCATGATGACACGCACACATCACTGACACGCAAAAACGTATGCAGTATTTATGCTCAGGCAATGAACGTTTTTTACATTTTAAATCTTAAATGTGGATCTCAAGAGTGTGATGAGGCACCAAGAAAATCAGCCTTTTTCTATAATCGGCTTACTGTAATACTTTTTTCAATTTACTTTTTTAACAGCCCACTTCATTTCTCTGCTGTATTTATCATTCTGAAGACTGCAAACTTTATACACTGGAACGTTTAATTTAAAGTCCCTTCATTTTATTTGCTGTAAATTTTATTTTATTGTTGTAAATTGAAAAGTCAGGTTTGTGTTATTAAATTTACTGATTTCAGCATTTTACCCCAGTATTGCTGTTATATATTTATTCAAGAATACAGGTGTATTTTCTTAGAATCAGAAATGCATTTTTTTTTGCACATTTATCCAAAAGTCAGAACAGAATGCCACTCGCAAAATCTTACACAAAATCATTTATTTACATTTTCATGTCCAAACAGTTATCGACGATTTTGCACCATTTACACATTAAATCATAATACAGAGAGAAGCAAAGAGCACCATGCATTAGTTACTGATAGTGACGTGTTTGCAAAGCTTTAACAGGCCTTTTTTTTTTCTTTCTTTCTTTTTTTACCTTCGCTAACCAACAGAGGAAAGATGGAGGTAATTTCTTTAATACAGCATTAATATTCTTATTTTCCAGAAAGTGGTAGAAAAGATGAAGGATGACCTCTTAAATAAATTATGATCTCTCTGAGACCAACTGCTGTATATAGAACAAAAAAAAAATTCTTGGTGCATTCTGGGTTGTTTTAGAACCTTTCTGCTGTGATGTGAAAACAAGCCGGTTTGCATTATTTACACCTACTGCGTTTCTGTGGCAAAGGAAAGAATTCTTTGAATAGTTTGGTACATTTGTTTAAAGAAATTAGCATCACAGAATCCATATTAGAATTTCATTGCAAATGTAATATCGAAACATAAGCCGGTGAAACTGTGGGGGTGGAAATACCTTTGAGAATACAATCAAGACCTCAATGCAGCAAATATAATTTCCGTTCAAAAGTATTTTGAGTTCGTATAGTTACGAAGCAAAACAAAGATTCACTTTTAATGGAAAGAAGTGCTTATGAGTAAAAAGGTTTGATGTACAGTGGGAAACACAACGGAAGAAAACACTATTTTCAGTGACAATATCCTATAATATGACTTAAAAGAACACTAAGAATAATTTTCTCTGGATTTTATTCTTAATGTTCTTTTAAGTCATATTATAGGATATTGTCACTGAAAATAGTGTTTTCTTCCGTTGTGTTTCCCACTGTACATCAAACCTTTTTACTCATAAGCACTTCTTTCCATTAAAAGTGAATCTTTGCTATGTTTATTGTAGTGATTCAGTTTAAACCCTCCTTTATTTGATTCTAAAGATTTAGGATCTTTTTTTCTTGTTATTAAAAACATTGCAAGGGTTGTTTAATTTCCTTTGAAGTTCCTCAGAAGACAAAGTAACCATTTGGCTGTAGCTCAGCTTACTTTCCCAGAAAGCCTTGCATAATGGTTTAACTTCTGTTATTGTTTCCTTGTCCTTCAAACGGCCCAGATAACGTGTCCTTATGAGGAAGCCAATTTTCCTGTCCAAGTATTCTCGTCAGAAAACGTGCATTCTTTCATGTGCGCCCACGTTGGACACCTGGAATTCTGTCGTGGATACACTGTGAGGTCAAAGGACGTTGTTATTTTCCTGTTCTTTTACCCCCTTTAACACAACAGTGACTCGAAATGATTAAATCCATTAAGAGATAATCTCGCTCGTCTTTCTCTTGATGTTTTTTGGTCTTAGATTTCCTCCAGTTGCTCGACAGCTGCTGGGCCTCCTCAGCTGAAATCATGCACTGTTCTGTTTTAAAAGAACTTAACGCTACCCCCACGTGGATCCAATCATCATCATTTTCCTTGCAGCATGGATATCTGGAGGAGAGATTTTCCCGCGCATCTGAGCCGTTCTGCTGGTTGGCCCAACAGGCCTGTGATTGGAGAGGTCAGTGGTAATGGCAGCGGTGCCTCAAGTGGCCACTCCAATGGTTTTTAGAGTGTGCCGTATACAATGGAAAGAGACTGATTTCTGAAGTGGGGCCAATTACAAGTGAAGTGTTACTGTGTGCTTTTTTTATTTACACAAGGACACATTGGCACTTTTTAATATGGTTTGTCCTTTATGTAACTAATCACATGGAAATGCCTTCAGCATTTTGCTGTATGCAGTAAAACATTTCACTGCAATTTTGGGGCCCAGATTATTGTTAAATTCATGCTTTGTATCCTGGAAATTAACTTCTTAGACTGACAAAATCAATTTCTTTCTTTTCTAATTTCCATCAGGATAACTACTGGATCCTTGATGGTCAACAGCCCTCGTTTGGATTTGGATTAAAGCAGATATAAATTCTTCTCCTGTGGGTCTGCAAGTGACCATTTTTCAGATAAATAAGCTTTTAATGCTTCTTTTTGTAAAGTTATTATTGACTCCAAATTATGTACTTTATCTGCCTACCTACCTGACAGCACCTAAGTCAAACTGCAAGACCAATGCTCCAACCCCTCAGAAATATGCATATTGCACTATATTTCACCTGTCTGACTATGTGTGTTTCTATGGATATTATACCATTGTTCAGGAACCACTGGTTGTTCAGTGTTAATTTTGGTTTTAAATGACTTACAACACATGTGTTTATAGGCTCTAATGGATCCCTTTATCAGAAATTGCAGACTTATCATGGAAATGGTCAAAAACAACAGAATTCACCGACACAGATTTTTGTCTTAAGTTGCTCAGACCCGAAGTTTCTATTTGATCCAATTACCTCCCCAGCTACCACCACCTTCCTGAAAATGACCAGAAATCCCTTTGCCCCGTTCGAAAAGAGCCCTTGCTGTATTTCAATAATAGGTCAGCAAACTAGTTCCACTGAAGTGACAAACTCAACAAAACATAAAGAATCACAGTTGAATATCCATCTTAGTGTGTTAATGCAAAAGGGGAATGGTGTTCATTCATTCATTTTCTATACCCGCTTACTCCAATCAAGGGTCACAGGGGGTGCTGGAGCCTTTCCCAGTGGCCATTGGGCGAGAGGCAGGGTACACCCTGGACAGATCGCCAGTCCATCGCAGGGTCACACATAGATAGACAAACACAGCCACATTCTCGCTCATGGTCAATTTAGAGTCACCAATACACCTAACATGCATGTCTTTGGAAGTGGGAGGAAACCGGAGCACCCAGAGGAAACCCACGCAGACACGGCGAACATGCAAACTCCACACAGAAAGAAACAGGGCACGGTGGGAATCGAACCGCAGAGCTTCTTGCTGTGAGGCAAGAGTGCTAACCACTGAGCCATCGTGCCGCCTGAAATGGTGTTGTATGTTTGAAATAATTTCACATCAAGTTCAAAAATATGCAACAGGTCCAAAAATCTTCTTTGGGACCGACTTGCGACATATCAGGTCATGCACATCATGATGATTTATGAAATCCTGGTCGGTACATTTTAAGGTGCGTGTGAGGTTTTGGCAACGGCTCCCAAGTGGAAGAATTGTGCTTTGGGATTTCTTTAATGAAGAGACGGCTCGGCTAAGAAGCTGAAGCTGAAAAGATTGTGTTGTACAAAGGGTAAAATCAACTGAGGCATCCAGCAAATATATAAGATTATTAGTCTATTAAGTGCAGAGAGCTGAAGAATGATTACATAACAGTTAAATAATGTGCTGAAAAGTCACTCAAAAAATGCCATGTGCAAGATTTCATACAAATATCTTAACCACATTAATTGTCACGTACTGAAATGGTTGCTTGATTTGTTCACCAGCAGCACATCTTATGTGCTGTATCAGATTGTTACATGCTGATCTTTGAGACTTCTCAAAGTTTACAAAGTTATTGCACATCATAATAAAAAAAAAAAAGCCACACCAACAACAATAACAAAATTATTTTAGATTCTGAATTAGCTGCTGTAAATGTTTCTGAGAACAAATTTGAGAATACATTGTTCTGAGTCACTTGTTTGGGGCTAATGTGGAATATGTTAAAAACAACAAGAAATTGTATTTGCCTACTAATGAGTTTCATTTTGTTAATAGATGCTTGTCTTGGCAAATGCCTCAGTTTTGGGCATTTTAAGTAGGTGTGGAAGGATGATTGGCCAAATCAGTTGCCAAAGTGACACGCTAATCAAAGCCATTTCGAAGCATCACTGAAAAACATCATCTGTTCCCTGGGGCGGCATGCCTCACTGCACCAACGTGTCAAGTTTGAGTTTGCCAGTTCCTTCCTAGAAAAAAGGCCCGGTGTCTGCCGCACACAACGAGGACCTCATGTTCTTTTCTGTCAAATCTCAAAAGGAAGCGTGAGTTCAGTGGAAAACAATGACCAATTATGAAGTGTTTGGGGCTTGGTGTAGCATTTACTTTCAGTGATGGTTTGGTTTTAATTCAAGCAATTAGACATATCAACAAAAACACCCATAATGAAGGAATTCGGAAAAAAACAAAAACAATAAAATGTTCATTGAAAAAATTAATAAAAGCATAATCAATGATTAAATTAAGCAGATGGTTGTATTATGCCAGCAAATAATTCATGTCTATTGTGATGGAAGACATAAATAGTATTATTTATTAATAAACCCTTCAAGTAAGTATAAAGAAAATATTCAGTCACACTAATTTTGCGGAATTGCTGTCTGGCTCTGATTCATGATTTGCTTTTTTAATCAACAGACCAACTTTTACTTCCTTGACTACATGCCAACATTTCGGTCTTAACCAAAGACCTAGAAATGAAAAGGAAAAAGAAACTATTTAGACAGTATTATTAATACAAATGTGTGTCTCAATTGTTTATCTGAATGAGTGGTTCCCAATTCCGGTCCTCAGGGACGCATAACCTGCACATTTTTCATCTCTCTGTGCTCTCCCAAAAGCTGACTAGCGAGCTCATTCAGGTGCGCTCAGCCAATCAAGAACTAACAGACAACTGATTGAACCAATCGGTTGTGGCTAGAGCAGGCAGAGATAGAAAATGTGCATGTTTCAGGTCCCTGGGAACTGGGATTGGGAACCACTGGTCTAAACCTACCTTTTAAGTCACTTATTGTCGCTGCTGTGAGCGCATGGATACCCTCCGCCTGCTTGTGGAGCTGACTCTGCGACTCTGGGTCCTGCCCTGTTGCTCAGAAGGATAGGCCACCACCCGGGTGGAGGATCTCTGCACTTGTAGACCCTCTGACTCCCTCATGTCCCTTGCCATCTGTGACAGTGTCTGGCCTGGGTTGGTCTGGAGACGCTGGAAAAGGCTTTCCCTGTTAATTTTCCTCTCTGGACAGCTGAAGGTCAGCGCCACTCCAGTATCTGATTTCATCTCTCTGGAGAAACCATCTGATGTGCCATCAAAGCAGCGCCCAATAGCAATCTCCTTAGCAACCCTAGGATTCTGGTCAGTAACTGTGTAGATGCCATAGTTGTGTCCTAAAGGATCCACAGGGGCCAACATGTTGAATGCATGGGAGTCATTATTTTGAGTGACTGGTGGATGTTTGATGAGATACTCTTGTAGGAGGTTGTTGGTGCCGATCCTGCGACAGTTCCCCTGTGGAATGACTGATATGAGGGATCTATCTACATCAGCTTGGTCAAACAGCATGCCACTACATTTGAACTCCAAACAAGCTGCAGAGACATTGGCCTCTCGCATGTCCCGGGTGCTTCGTATATCTCTAATGCCATAAAGTTTGCCTTTTGTAACTCGGTGAGTTCCTCCTAGATTTCTTGATCTGACCATAACTTCCTTCTGTCCATGGATCTTTACCTTAATGTAACATGCCCTAAACTCCTGGGGATTAGGCCACCAGGCGAGGTAGTCTCCTGTCCAGGTTGTCAAATCATTCTCCTCAAAGGGAACAACATTGTATTCATACTTGTCCTTTTCCACTCTGAAGAATCGGAAATGGTTTGCATCAAAAGGGGCATTTTCACAGCCTATTAAATTCTGATATGGATATATTGGGCCATTGGTCTCATCAAGATTATTTTGGTTAGGCTTTGCCAAGTTAATTTTGAAGGCTGTTTTCTTCAGAGCCGGATCTTCATGGTCTGAACGCTGGTAGGCGATTTTGTCCAAATATGGCTGAGACACTCCGATTATGTTTGGATTCATCTTGGGGGAGGAAGGAGCTGCCTCTAGTTCTTCACCTCCGATATTTGCTGTGACATAAGCTGTATAAGCATCAGGTGTCCGAGCATCGCAGAAAGCTGGTAAACAGGCACCGTTGGTCCCAGTTATGACACTGTCAAAGCGGCCCCATGCCCGGGGATTGGAGGAAAAGCCTGGCTTGGGCTCCAAATTTATTAACGTTATCACAACACCTTCTAGCTGTTCACTAGGAAGGAATTTATCACTCATGTAGGCACGGACCTTGACATAGCAGCGCCGGTTCTCAGGCACATCTAAATTGAAGAGCCTACGTTCCCTGATCTCCATGTTGCCGATAAGGAATGTCCGCTCCTCTCTTTTGCTCCGTCCATGACCACCAGTAGTTGTGGTGTAAGTGAAGTCACTTTCCTCCTCCCAAATTCCAGTGTCTGGGTTTAAAGACCATAGTTTCATTTTGGGAATGTGTTCTTGCATTTTGACATGCTGTGTGTCAAGAAGGACTTGGACCGCTCCAGCTCCAAGCATCTCTTGGTTGGTTTCATCTCTGAAATCAACAGAGAACATGCCATAGGTCCGCAAAGGGAGCATGTCACCCTCATCGTCCACAAAGTTGAGGTCACCGGGAGCTGCGGCAGCCGTGGTGATATTTCTTGGGTCAATGAATGTGACACTGGCTTTCACCGTTCCCTCATAAATTTCTCCGTTGTCCTTATGAAAGGAGTTGGGAGGAATAACCAACTGACCAATGGGATCTTCATCTTTAATTTCTCCTAAATCAAAAGAGTTGGTTTCCGCTGCATCAATATCAATCGGTGTCTGCTTTCTCATCACTTTTACATCATGGTAGATGGATCCACCTTTCTTATCAACGATAAACACTTTAGGAGTGTCAATAAACTTCTCACTGGGGTCTACAAAATTTACCACTAATCTCCGAGTGTCAGGAGAAATTTCTAAGGTGAAACCCCCTTGGAATCCCGTGGTACCAACCCTCTCTTTACCAATGTAGATATGCCCAAAGCGTAGCGGTTCATTGTTATCAGCTGTGACAACTCTGCCACGAACCAGCAGTGTGGGCTGCACACACTTCTGACATCTGCACTGTGTCACAGCCCGGATAGGGAGGCTGTAGCTTCCACAGTCAATTGTTCGGCTTTCCATATTTTGGACTCCACAACAGAATACAGCTCCATCTCTGCATCGCATATCAAAGTCTAGGGAACCAGCACATTTATTATGAGGGCAGCGGCCAGCGTTGTAGTACTTGGAGTGTGTCCCAGACTGAACACAGTCGATCGGCAGTCTGATGAGGTGGGTCTCAGGGGTGGAATTGCATGCTGGTGTTCCTTTTGCTGTGAATTACAAAATATTATGTATTACATTAAGTTAGT
>OMMV01035465.1:18524-30078 GCA_900302635.1 Chatrabus melanurus
TAGTGTTGCTGTAGCACACACACACATATATATATATATATATATATATATATATATATGTATGCAATATATATGCAATTTTAGTTAAATCTGTACAACATTTGATTATTTGTGTAACCACAACTTCAGAAAACAGATAATGTTTGGCAATGGTCTGATGTCATCACTCCCTACAACATACATTTATAATTTGCTACTTCAAAAGACAAAACAAAAACCAAAAGAATAAACCAGTGAACACACGCATGCAGTATCACCTTTCGGAAATGTATTCTTTTTATTCCACTCCATGCTGTTAGGGGGAAAACGAATCATCATGAATCACCTCAGCAACTCGTATCAGATTTACTATGATTATCATATTTGTAAAATAATTTAGGCTGTCGTGCAAAGTATGACCAATATTTCAAAAAATCCCCAAATACGGTCTGCAGTAATTTTGGCATGTCACGTTATTCCATGCAAAACTGATTTGGAGCCAGCCTAATCAGATGTTGTTATATATGCCAGGAATGTATTTGGGGAAACTCACCCAGGATCTGCAATATCTATCAAATCACATCTCCTAAGCGCTCGGGAGACAACCCGTACCACCATCTGCACTCTGGTGGAAGGCAAAAGTTTAAATTTATAGACTTTGGTGTGAGGGCTGTTCTGGACGCACCACCATATGTATTTGAGTGAATCACGGTTTTTATCGCTTCAATGGCTTCCTGTACATGTGAGATCAGACTTCAAGGTTTCTTTGCGAACATATAAATCACTGAATGGTTAAGCACCATCTTCTCTGGCAGATCTCATAAAGCCTTATGTAATTTCCATGCGCTGCGTTCTGAAAACACAGACCGACTTTGTGTTCCAAAAGTGAAAAAGAAGTTAGAAGGTTACAGGACTTTCTCTGGAATAATCTGCTTTGCAGAGGTATTTGAGTCTGTTGAGTCCTTTAAATCCAGATTTAAAATACATCTCTTGGCTTTTACTCATAATTAGTTGTGTCTTCAGTGCCGATCCAAGACACTGGAAGGTATGTGTGTGTGTTGGTGGGGGGGTGGCATTGAGTAATTGCAGACACATTGAACAATGAGATTCTTATGAAATATTATTGTGCTGCTTATAATTTTACCTTTTGCAACGTATGTCTCTTTGATAATTAACTTTTCAGTCACATGAATGAACTAAGGTTAACAGGTTTTTGTGGAAATCAAATTAAACTGAGTGCTTCTGCATAATTTCAAAATGTGGGAAAAAAACCTGCACCGGGCTCGCAGATTAAGGCACGTCTCTCATCTCGCTCTGAGAGCCAGGTGTTATCCTGCACACACTTTCTCCTGCTATAATCACTTTGAGGTGCAAAGCTTCATCCGAAGCCTGGGATGGATTGCTTTAGCATTCTTCCATGAAAAACCCTATTTGTTAATCAGTTTTTTTTGTTTCTCTGCCGCACCAGTGTGGGAATCTATTTTTGTCTGAATCAACCACAATAAAAGGCAAAGAAACCATATTCACAAGCAGCCCTGGGTTAAACTTCAGCCTGGGATGCTCGGGTGAAACTGGGTGTGAGGTTGATTAGAAAGCTGTAGCTTAGGAAGCTGATGTATTTTCTAGTTTTCATTTCCATGCAGTGTTTGGACAATAACTGGCTCCCTGGCTCATTCGTTGTGGTTTTATTTAAATCCTCCTTAATGCGTGAACATGGCTCATGGATAACGTGGTTGGAGCCCTGACATTCCTCCTAAGCGAATTAAATCTCCGTAGCGGCTGCTCCGTACACTGTAAAATGAAGTGTGATTGCTTTTTTGTCAGTGGTTGTACTTGAACCCATGTAGGAGCAAATACATTACCAGCATACACAACGGGCCATCATGAGCTTTATTCCTTCTGTGCTACTTCAAAATATCATAGGTTTTTTTCTCAGCTACAGTGATAATATATTACAGTTTACATTCAGATAGATTTTAGTTAAAAGAACATTTGTATGTTACTGACAATGAGACCTAACTTTGAAATTAAACACACATTTAAATAGACCCTATCACAAACAGGTAAAATCGACCCACAATGCATTGCTTTATCAACTTCTGCGAGATTTCAACCGACAGAAGCACTTCCGGTAGCTGCATCTGCAGTGTGGATTTTGTATTGCAGCGCCGGGAAAATAGGCTTTATTTATACGTGTGTTACGGCCATGGTAGTTGTTTTTGCGTGCGTTATCTCCACATTCTTTCACCATGGATGATCGCGAAAATTTCAGGAAAATGACGGTGCCACAACTGAAAAAAAATCTCGCAGGAAGGGGTGTTCCGTGTTGTGGGAATCAACGGCGACCAGTGAATTGTCAGAGACGACAGCAGACGGCTGTTTTCACAATCTCAACGGGAAAGATGTGGCGTGGACACGGGATTTGAAACGGTTACCACCCGTCTGTGTTTGCAACGTGTTTGCTTACCTGCTCATTGAATGTGGATGGATAAATGAAAGACTCAAGGAACACAAATCTGATGATGGCTACCATATGTTTATTGAATGTTGAACGTTGAACTTGTGGAACTTGGAAATATCGAAGGGGACAACGAGTTTGTTCACATATGAAGCCGTGTGAAGCCCGAGCACAGCACCAGGCAGCAGCACGATATTCTATGTGGTTGCTGTGTTCCACCACAGGAGATGCTGTTGTGTTGCAGGGTATGTATTTATTGTATTTAATTTAGATTGTCCTTGTCCTATCTGGTTTAGGCGTATGTCTTGTATTTTGGAAGAGGGGGGGGTTACAAAGGAGGCAGATGCGGAAGTACAGACATCAAATCTCGGCAAAAAAAGGCAAAACCAGTAGTGCGCCCCCTATGGTGGCTCATAAATAGCTATATGCGATAGGGTCTATTATTTGAGAATTAAATGAGTACACATTTATGCCGTCACAGTAGGCTCTAAAATATATATAGATAAACATATGACTGCAAAACACCCTGTCATACACGGAGCATTATTAACTGTCTTCCCCAGCGCAAAGCAATGCACAGCGCAATGCAAGTGTTGTTGGTTCTTTCCACTCGAAGCTGTCAGTGGTTCCTGGTGCACCCGAACTCTTAAAGGGGTTGAAGGACGACACTCTCATTTCATGTTAAGGCCACACACCCATGACTAATTAAAAGGATAAAGGCAACCCCTTTGTGCACCCTTTTTTTGTGCTCAGATTACACACCGTGTAAATAGCAAAAGTAGTTGGACTTGTCCTATGCGCCGTAGCCCATTTGCTATAGATCATTAAAGCTTTGTTCACATTGCCAGTTCAAATCGGATTTATTGCATATCTGAATCAAATCTGATCTCACTGACTGACTGTCCACATTATATATTGCAAGTGATCAAATCCGATCTGCGTGTGTCCACATTGACAGTCTTATCCACATTGATTTCTATGGTAACAGGCTACGCCCAGGAAAAACACATAAATAAAATGGACTATAGCAATCTGTGCCTGTTTCTGTCCCACATGGTAACGTGGAGCCGCGGCGTTAACTTTATTCTAATGGCAAGGAAGCGACAGAAACGGAGGAGAGTGCTGAGTTGTGCCGCCTTTCGTGTAGTGGAGCGGGGCGTGCATAAGGACTCACGCTGCGAGTGACAGACAGAAAACGGAGACACAGTGTCCTCAAGTGACACAGCGCGAGTGACAGTGGAGCCTGCTGAGTTGTGTGTCCCGTGCGTCACTCACAGAGGACACTGAAATCCATTTGAGCGACCGAGACGTTCAGATTGAAACGGAGCTGTAAAAATACGATCAGAATCGCATTCGAAACCACCTCCGTATGCGGTTTGAATCAGCTTTGGAAAAATCAAATCTCGTGGTTTTTTGCTGTCCACACTGACAAAAATCAAGCTAGATACAACCTGGATATGCTAAAAATTCGATTTGGAGTGACAGTGTGAACAAGGCTTAAGATAGGGCATAACTTACACTGTTAGATATGTGATATTTTTTCTCATAAAACTATTCATGTAGATGTGTAGAGGAGATCACACATACCGATGACAGTGAGGGAGGCTGCAGCTGACTTGATGCTACCAGTGGAGCTGCTGGTTTTGCAGTAGTACTGTCCAGACTGCTCAGGCTTCAGGTCTCGCAGTAAGAGGGTCTCTTCATACCTGTACACTTTCCTGTCCAGCAGAGTGCCATTGTGGTACCTTCAAGGTAGAAAAGTTGTTACAGCAACATCAAGTAAATGAAGTTTAAAAGAAAAAAGTATTAAAATGTCACAGGATGTTACTGAAATTAAACATTTTAATAAAATATGTTGTAATCCATGTACCGCTGGAATGACTTTGTATCAAATCAGCAGTTACTTAGGGAGACTAAGATGAGGAGTATCACTTGCATTGTGAGGGAGCATCAGCATCGACATTTTGGCCATATGGCGCATTTCTGTGTGCTTGATCCAGCACATAGGTGCCTAGAGAAGGCCAAGGGGACGCCCACACGTCACCTGGCTGTGGCAGATAGATGGTTACTTTAGAGATGTGGGGATGGACCGGTTGTCTGCCTGGGTGGTTGCCATCCAGAACCCAGGGTGGTCCTGGATGGCAACCTGCTCCCAGACTTGACTTGACTTACATGAAAGTCATTTTCAATGGCTTCCTGAACTCAGCCATCAGAAGTGCATCTGTAAGCGGCGAAAGTGTCGCATTTGTAGAGACAGTCACTTATCTCAGCAGTGACATTCATTTTTCGGAGTCCTCAGCCTTTGAGATTGGGAGACGCCTGGGAAGAGCTTATAGAGTCATGAGGTCGCTGGACAGAGGTGTTTGGCAATGCCAGTATTTTTGCAGGAGAATGAAGGTCCAAGTCTTTAGAGTCCTGGTGCTTCCTGTCTTACTGTATGGTTATTAGACTTTGATGCTAACCAGTGACCTAAGGTGAAGACTGGATGTCTTTGGTACCGGGTCTATTCAGAGGATCCTTGGGAATCCACTGGATTAACTTTGTATCAACTGAACGGTTACCTAAGGAGACAAAGATGAGGAGTACCACTTGGATTGTGAGGGAACATCAGCTTCGACATTTTGGCCATGTGGCACATTTCTCTGGGCATGGTCCAGCACGTAGGTGCCTCAGTGTTGAGGACCCCAGCAGCTGGAGAAGGCTAAGGGGATGCCCACGCTTCACCTGGCAGTGGCAGATTGATGATCCCTTTCAGTGGGGATGGACCGGTTGTGTGCCTGGGTAGTTGCCATCCATGACCCAAGACAGTTTTCTGTTGTGGTGGATGCAGCAGCATGCAGTAACAGTGCATGCTCCCAGATCTGACCTGTCCATGAAAAATAAACAGTGCAGTGCAAAGGTGTCAGGCTGCTAAATACGGTTCCCTCTGAAACTACTGGAATGACAAAGCCAATTTATTTGTTTTTGCCACACTGAGTACATTTGGTTTGGTCACAAGAAACACGCATCAGGCACATGTTCCAGTATTTTTGCTTGTACCAATACTGGTTGGTCTGATACAAATGAAGCTATGTTCTACAATTTGTAACACAAATGGATGAAAATATCAGGAAATAAAAGCAGACATTCTAAACTCGTCTCATATTCTTCTTTTGATCTCAAACCCAAATGTATTCAGTGTAAAACAAAAAAAACAAATGGATTGGCTTCCTCGTTCCAATATGTTCCTAAAGGGCAATATCTAATATTTTTGAATTAATACAAATAAGTAAAATATGGGACTGTTTTTCACCATTAAAAACATGTATTTTTTAAAATCACGTATTGTATTTAAACTGAGTGAGAATCAGCACCTGTCTTTGTGTTGTTGTCAAGTGGTACACCTACAAAGAAATCTGTTTCAAAATGATGACGTTGATCATTTATTAGCTTCTTTAATGAAATCTCACATTTGAATTTTGTTGAAATAGGAATGTTTGGACATTTCAAATGTGTTTCCCTGATCACACACTGAAGAAGAAGAAAACAGACACAAGCACTACATTTTGATGTAAATTCTAGGGTGTACTAAGCTTTTGCAGAGGCATCTGAGTTTCATTACGGCATTATAAACTCCTTGTTTTCCTTCAGTGTCTTGACATGAGTAAAATGAAGTGGAAAATAATAATTTTTTAAAAAAAACCTGAAATTTCACATAAAGCTATAATGTGATTTTTGGCACTCAATAAATATAAATCACTGGTACTTATCTCACCAGTAGTACTTGTCCGGTTCCGGGGATCCCGTGGCCTTGCAGCAGAAAAGGGCCCGCCCACCCTCATAACGGACTTTGTCCTCGGGGTGCTTCACGATATATGGCTTCTCTGCGAAAAGCAGAAGGAAATAGTCGTGAATGGTGCTACAGTTTTTAGACCCTATCAAATTCAGTAAAACTTTACATTTTACACTCATGTTGGTCTCTATGCTTGGGAAACATGATTGTAGAGGGATTTACTTTTAAATGTGGCATATACTCCATTTTATTTGCTTTCCATATGTCCATGGGAGTCTTCCAAGTCTTTTTTTGTTTTGTTTTGTCTTTCTGTGAATGTACTGTTGAGTTTTCTTCTGATGATTTGCTGGCTCTCTGGGATCACAGTCAGATGCATATTCTCAGATTGCTGTCATGCATACTAGCTTTGAATATATTAAAGTCATGCAAAAAATGTGCCATGAATTTGCATTTAAGGTCCCAGTTCAGCTCTTGTTACTTTAATAAAATCCATATTGCGAGTCATTAAATTTACCTCGGTGCTTTGAATAAATGTAAAAATGTTAATGCCCAAGTTATTTTCTATTCATCTGCACTCACCAGCTGATTTGAGGACAGCCCTTACCCACGATACACCTGTGCTGTTGCTGGAAGTAGAAACGGTAGTGGGGGAAAACTTGTCCTTGCTGATGGAGAAGGTGGTTGAGGGGGAGGAGCAGACTCCTGGCAGTCTAAACTGACCTTTGGTGTCTGTACGGGCAAGGACCACCTTAGGCTGACTAGCAAGTGCTATCCAGGCTCCGCCCACAGGGACACCGTTCGTACTGTGGACCTCTCCATGCAACACATGGCCGTCACACACACAAGTGCTGCAGTCTTCACTGGGACGGCCCTCAGTGCACACACGCTGACATTTGGCTGTCATTAAAAAGACAGACGTCAATAGAGGCTGATGAAGAAAGCAGCACAACCATTACAACATTGTCATACCTGGGCATGGACTCTTGCCACACTTCTGTATTTCAACAGGCCTTCCTGGACACTGCACTGTCATCGAGGTCCTTGCACAGGTCCTCCTTCTAATCCTGCGACCTCCACCACATGTGACTGAACACTCCCCCCAACGACCCCAGGAAGTCCACTGGGCTAATCACACAAAAAAACACGTGAAAGTTAAAGAAGCATATTACTGTTCATGAGATTTAAGTATAGTAATAGTAATCCTATATAGGCCCACGTGCCGGTGCTTATCCCTGGATTTTGTAGCGTGGCGCAAATGAGATTCTACAACTCCCTGTGGACAGGACATCAGTCCAACGCAGGTTATTTCCCCAGCCAAGGCGGGTACCCATTGACAGCTAGGTAGACTGGGAAAATGCAGATGAAGTGTCTTGTCCAAAGACACAGACCGGTAGCACAACCGTGAAGTGAACCCAGGTTGACGTATTGGTAGCCCAACTCCTTATCCCACTGAGCTACCAAGGTTTAATAAGATTTGTTCTCAATTATATGCAATTATTAGGAAATATTTGTTCTGCTGTATGGCATCCTGAACAGATTTACAGGCAGATTCCAATGAAGTGAGGTTAAACTTGGGATAATATGGGTCAAATTTTGTTCTCTTGGTTAGAAATTTAGCAGCAGCATTCTAAAGCATTTGAAGGTTTCTATTACCAGTGTGTGGTAATTTGAGACTGGTCTATAATTAGCAGCAGTCCAGGATAAAGACTAGATTTTTTTAGATACCATGTCAACTGATGCTTTTGTCTCAGAAGTGACAGTTTTACTATCTTACCTGGCTCCAGTTTGCTGGGATATTTTAGTCCTAATATCCTCTTTTTATTCTCTCTCTCAAAATAATCCAAGAAACGTTGGGCTGAAGACAGCGAACAATTTACAGACAATTGCCCTTGAATGAGTTTTGCTACAGTATCAAACAGGAATTTTGGATTACGCTTATTTTTCCTAATTAGGTTGGAATTGTACGCTCTTTTCACAGCCAATATGTCATGTTCATAAATTAATATACAATCATGACAGGCAAGGTGAAAGATTTCTATCTGAGTTACACCCTTAACAGTACGTCCAACAATGTAGAAGCAATGGTTTACCAAAGATTTACGAAATCTGAAACATGAATGTAGGAGACTGGAGCGTATCAAGTCCAACGGAATGAAGAGAGGTGTATTCTGGGTATTGGTGAGACTGCCCACTGAGTAACCCTGTTCACAGAGTGATCCCAGGATCTCGGTTAATCTGACGTTAGATTAGTCATGGTTGAGAAACTAATGTGACAAATAGATGACATAATGGCATTAACGCTCAACTTGCAGAGTAATGAAGCTTTAAAATTAATCAATAACTGTGTGTTGACCTGGCTGTAATACAATAAGGTAACATGATGTAAGTCCTTGATTATAATTGCTCATGGCAACACAAGGGGAACAGAAATAATGTTCAAATTAGTTAAATTTAGCGTCCATTTTTGCCATTGAGCGAAACACAGATGTGTAAATTGAAGGTACTCTGCCTTGTTGCTTTATATCTCAAGCAACATGGACATTTGTATACCCAGGCAGACAGACTTCATTCAATGGCAGTTGTACATTGAGCTTCAGCCAAGTTTCACATATCCAGCAGATGTTCCAAAATTAGATCATATATCAGCACTGACTTGGCAAACAGCAAGCAAATATTGATAAAGCCAAGACTAAGGGGCCTGCAGGGAATTGATGTCTTAATGTGAGGCAGATGTCTTATTTTAGGGATACACAATTTAAGGAACCCACCTGCACGTACAAGATACTGTTGAGATTTAGTGAAATGTTTTGTGAGCCACATGTGCTTTTGGACAAATTATGTTACTAAGCTGTAAATAGGCACTAAATTCTTGTGATATGTGTACATTTAGAAGAATTATGTGTACCTCTATGTTTATAGTATACAGTCTCAGTTTGAAAAACTTCACTACCTTTCATACACTCCATCACCATCGTTGTTTTCCTGACTTCACTCACCCAATAAATTACTGGAATCCAGACGCATTCCAAGACAGCCTGATTAATCACCTGCTGTAGTTTCTTCCCTGTTGTAAAATTCTATCTATATTTCTACACAAGATGGCAACACCTTTCCCAGTAGAGTGAAGACCGGCTGGCATCAGCAAGCTATGGTGACCCCAGAAAAAGTGCCAGTTATCTACAAAACTAAAGCCCTGTCTGTACAGAAGTGTGTCAGTCACTTATTTAATTTCCCCAAGTGGGAAGGGGACAAGTGACAATTAATCAATGCTGACACATCCAACTAGTAAGTTCACAAGTCCTTGCTATATACTTCTTTATGACCTCAGACTGTTGCATCCTCACACCATTAGTACCGACATGAATGACAATGTTACTGTATCTGGTGTGATGTTTTTGGATCCCCTGTCTGTCCTTGCTTGATGCCAGCACCCTAAGATTATCATAGAGACATGTAGCGTACGGATGACTTGTTTCTTGTGTGCGTTCATCACACTGTTTACCTTCCTGCAATAGGAGAAATATGCTGTTGTTTGACATTATCACCTGAACATGGAGGGGTGGAACACTCTCTCCTCTCTGAGTGGTGCCCCTGACAAGCTGGTACCAACAACAGAGGGAGGGGCTGCGTGCTCACACACTTTCTGTGGCGGGCCTGGATGCCGACATCATTACAAGCCGTAGTTGAACAGGGACCCCACTCACTCCAGTTAGTCCAATAGCTCTGGACTAAACACAGATATTGAAGATCAGAATCAGACATAATGCGGTAACAGAACCTAACATGGCTTGGTGCTTAAGAAAGTACATCATTGTTGAGTCCTTACTGTTATGCTCACATACATGTGACAATGTAAATAGCATTCATGCATTTGTCTGTTTATATAAAAAAAATGAATTCCCATGCAGCCCTGAGCCACTGTCTTAAGGACTACCTGGGGGACACTGAAAGCGGACATGGTAGTTGGAGCAGATGCGGCCATAGGGCTGCTCCTTGTTGATGCACCAGAAGCCTTTCTCCAGACTGGAGTGGATGACTTCCCCTGTATCTGCTGCTGCAACCCAGTCACTCGTGCGAGCCTCCATGGCCGTGGGCCGAGCACAAACCCGCTCTCTGTAATAGAAGCGGATAGCCTCCAGGCGTTCATAGTCTCCATTTCCTCCAGGATGGTCAATGTTAAACCAGGACGTCCACTCCGTCACACCTGAAGGAGAGGCATGGTTGAAAACAAAGCCAGTATTGCTGCCGCTTTAGGTATAGAATGTATTAAAAAGCAGTTGAAGAAAGAGAAATCCATCCTGCTGAGAAAGTTAAGAAAAGGGAGACATGGGTCACAACCAAGAAAAACCAAGAAAGAAGAAACCTGCATGGAGGGTCACTAACTTTAAGAGTTGTTCTGCTATTGCCATTTAAGACAGAATTTATACACCCCAGAGAGTTGTCATTATTGGCGAGATTTTTTCCAACCTTTCTGGTTTGACAGATGAGGCATTGTCTATTTTTTTTCCTGGCTGTACTTTGTAGAATCTGAACAGTTCCACAGGAGAAATATGAGAAATATTAATTAAAGGAGCAAATTAGCAGAATGTGGGTGGAGTATCCTCTGTCTGCAAGCTCATTCATTCATCATAAAGGGAGTCCTTGTAGAAGGCAAATGTTGGACTAATAATTGAATTCTTTGATGGAACACGGGGTGTAGTGTGATGACTGAAATCATATTTACTGCAGCCAGCAAATCTGATGTTTCAAACGCTTTTTGGCATTTGCTAAGAAAGACAGGCTGTAAATGTTTCAATATCAATGCAATGGGTACATACGGCATTAAAAAACACTTCTGATATCTGCAAAGAGGGAGTCATATCTGTAGTGGCATATCAATCGATATACTCAGTGATTATAGTGTGATTCCATTATAGAAGTGGAGTCAGTACCTGTGGTTTGTGTGTCAGTGTACGCGTTGAGGTTCACTCTTGTGTTCCTGTCTGTCTGACTCGCCGTCCTGAGCAGAGAGCTATTCCGCAAAGAACCTGAAAATAGAAAAAGCACCCATCCATTAGCTAGCTGTGCCGCCCTACCAAAGTATAAACTGTTTTAAAAACAGATCAGTATCATTAGCAGTCAAGCAATACTAGATAAAACAAATGCACTCCCTTCAATTCATTCATTCATTCATTCATTTATTTTCTGAACCCGCTTATTCCAATTGAGGATCACGAGTGAGCTGGAGCCTATCCCAGCAGTCATTGGGTGAGAGGCGCCAGTCCATTACGGGGCCACATATAGACAGACAAACACATTCACACTCTCACTCACACCTACGGTCAATTTAGAGTCACCAGTTCACC
>OMMV01035720.1:0-11124 GCA_900302635.1 Chatrabus melanurus
TTGGGGGGGGGGGCACTTGCCTTGTGGCTTGGCTGGACTTTGCCTCTGATTGTCTCTAGTTGCTCTTGTGCAGGATGTATTGTGTCTTTTGCTCTTTTCCCTTCTCTTTCTTTTTGGGTGGTCCCTGTGGTGTGTTGGCCTGCTGGATGCGGGAGACCTCCGGGCTCTCTCAGGTTGCTTGACCACCCTGTGCCCCTTATTGCTTACTTGGGTGGCCTGGGGGTGTCTGTGGCCGGTGCTCTCTGGGATTGGGGTTCTTCAGGTGTTTTGGGGCTCCTTGATGGCTGTTGAACCCTCCATTCCAGGCACACCTGCAGTTTTGGTTTGTCTGCTTGGCTGCAGGGTTTCTGCAGCGCCACAAGCTCCATCTGATCTCTTGGAGATACTCTGTTACTGTCCTGACTTAGTACACAATACCATTTACAACACCCCCTTTGATTACTTGGTGATCAGCAAACACCCCTGACACAAATCAGGTTTATGTTCTTTTATCTATTTTCTTCCTTTTGTGAATTATTCTTGATCACAGTCATAGTTTGTTTGTTTGTATGTTACTTTTTGTTTTTCAAAAAAATTTTTTTAATAGTTGTTTGTGTTGAACTTTCCCCTCTCCTCCCTTTGACACGCAGTTGTTATTAGTGCTAACTTCAACATAACGACTGTCAGACCCATCCCCTCCCGTGGGCATCATGCTGGTCTTCTCCAGCCACTGGGGTCCTCGGCACTGAGGCACATGCATGCTGGATCATGCCCCGAGAAATGTGCCACATGGCCAGAATGTTGTAGCTGACATTCCCTCACAATGCAGGTGATACTCCTCATGTTAGTTTCCCTAAGTAACCGTTCATTTGACACAAGAAGTCATTCCTGCAGTACCCAAGGATCCTCTGAAGAGACCTCGTACCAGCGACATCGAGTCATCACCTTACCTCACTGGTTGTTGCCCAAGTCTCACTCCAGTAATATAGTAAGACAGGAAGCAACAGGACCCTAAAGAGTTTGACTTTCATTCTCTTGCAAAGATAGCGGCATCGCCAAACACCTCTGCCCAGTGATCTCATGACTCCATAATCTCTTCACGGGCATCTCTCAATCTCAATGGCCAAGGACCCAGAGACATGAATGTCTCTGCCAAGATAAGTGAATGTCTCATCAAGTTTGACTCTTTTACTGCATACAGATACACTTCTGATGGCTGAGTTCAATTCAATTCACTTTATTTGTATAGCGCCAAATCACAACATAGTCGCCCCAAGGCGCTTCACAAGGGCAAGGTCTAACCTTACCCACCCCCTGAGCAAGCACAATAGCAACAGTGGTAAGGAAAAACTCCCTGGATGTTTTATAAGTATAGGAAGAAATCTCAAGCAGACCAGACTCAGAGGGGGGACCATCTGCTATGGCCATACTATCAAAGAGATAGTCAGTCAGTTAAACCAAACCCAGGCACTTCAGTTCCTCACTCAGCTTCTCAAGTGCTGCAATCAGGGTGTCCATTGATTTCGCAAAGATCACTGCATCATCCGGGGAGTTGAGGTTATTAAATCTTTCCTCATCAACAAAGGCACCCAAACCTCTGGTTTCCACAACCCTACCAAACACTCAGTCCATGCAAGCATTGAACAGTGTAAAAGCCAGAGCAAATCCCTGACGATCAGCAGTATTCACTGGAGAAATTCAGAGATTCTGCCCCCGTTCTGCACAGCATGCATGCACAGCATGCACAGAAATCCTGTGTATAGGTTGGCAATGATGTCCAACAACTTCTTGGGATCCCAAGAGTTCTCAGGATATCCCAGAGAGCAGCCCAGTCGTGCTTTCGGTCAATGAGTACTTGCAGAGCTAGGATATGCGTGATTGTTCACTTCTTGGGTGTGAAGCCAGACTGTTCTGGTCACTGAGGGGAAAGTAACTACAACTGATATATGTTAAGAATAATCCGTGCAAGCCCCTTTCCCAGCACAGAGAGTAGTGTAATACCCCTGTAGTTACACACAATCACCCTTTCCTTTCCAGAGTGCAAGAAAAAGTCCTTTCTTCCAGTCCATATGGATGATACCCGTCTCCCAGATTGAAACATAAATTGGTTGCAGTGCCAGGAGAAAAACCTCTCCACCCACCTGGAGGAGATTTCCCTGCCCTCAACTGTTTTACAGCCTTTGTGATCTCAGCAACATCAGCCACATGAACCCTGGCACTGGAGATGCCTAACATCCCAGAAGGAGGATCGACCTTATACAAGTGCTCAATGTGGACGGTCCCACGGTACAGTACGCCAGAGGCATCTGTCAGGACTGAGCCATCATCATAACTGCGGATGGACGAGGTTTAGGTTTGGAGGAACAAAGTACTTTGATTCCTCTGTTAGCAGGCAAGGGTCACTGCACCACAGATAGTGAGTCACCTGACTCACTGATAGTGAGTCAGCTTCCTCTAATAAGCGCCTCCTTGTCTACGCTCAGGGCCATCGAAGCCCGCTTTCTCAGCTCCCTGTGCAGCCTGGATTTTCCATCAAGCTGTGCACTATGAGTCCTCTGGATGAGATTCAGAGTGCCCTCAGATATGAAACACCTCCTCCTGTGGACATTGATGACGCCAATACAATCCCCAGCAACTTTCAAGGTCTGGTCGCAGAACAACCACTCCAAATTGTGTTAAATAAACTCTACCATCGTGTTAACTCTGTCATAGCATAAATGACTCTTGGAGCTGAACAACTTGATTTAACACTGTGATCGAGTTTATTTAACACTATTTGGAGTGGGACCAAATGTAGTTTTGGCAGAGCTTATTTTAGTCTGCAAAATCTACAATAAGCTTGACTAGATTTGACCTCACTGCAATTTCCAGCAGTTTATTTTGAGGCACCCACTCTACCTTAGTGTGTAGTGATGATGAATTGGTATGTAAAATCTTTTTGTGTTCTTGTTTTATATACCGGAGATACTGGCTTTCTGATGCCTCATAATGATATTACAAAAGAGTAGTTTATCACAGTATAATTTTGATATTGCCCATGCTGTCTCAAACTAGGGTTGAGACAGTTGATGTTATTGTAGTGTGGTGGTTATAGCAACACGCAGCACCAGCGCATTCTCCCAGACCTGACTTGAATATTATTATATTAATTTTGGGAATCATCATTTGATTTATGTTTGATTTGGTTCACATTAACCATTTCATCTCCTTTATTTTATCGGAACCTTAATCCCACCCTTGGAGTCGCTCATCCATATGTGGGCATGATATTTCTGTCCCCATCAAATATTGACAGGTTAATTGAAAAGGCATTTCTAATGATGTTAGCATTGATGCCAGCTGTAGGTCTGGCTGGTTCTGACCGCTGGCATCACTTGTTTTCCGGACATTTCTATTATTGCTATCAGCTTTTTCACTCTCAGCTAACTGCAAAAAAGAGCAAGATTTAAAAAAAAAAAGTCTTGCTGAGAAGATGAGACAACACGACCCTTGCATGCTAAAATGCACCCTAGATCGTTATTCACCCTCTCTTTCCCCTGTAATTGAGGGTGTGTCCTTCACTTTGCTTATCAGCTGCAGTAGCATTTTGTCTTAGACAAGCCAGAGCAGCAAGCAATCTACTGATTGCCATTTTGGCAGAAATGTCAAAGTTTGTCCTCTGTTAACTGATGTCTGTATATATGAGGAGGTGGAAAGAATGCAGACTCATTTATGTAGCTACTACTATTGGTGTTATTCTCAGAGAAGAAAATAACATAGTTCTAATTTCTTTCTTTTTTCTTTTTTGAAAGTCGGGGACTTATTTGGAAGCAAGTCATCTAATCAGTAATAGAAAAGTGTCACAAACTGTGTTTGAATGGGTACTTTGTGAGGTAGACAGTGTCAGAGTAGATAAGAAACATGCCTGATTTGCAAAAGGTATGCGTGTGTAACAACATGCGCAAACACCGTAGCTCCTGCAAAAAGTGTGCATGTTGATTTACCAACTATGCATTGAGGATTGCGTCTTTCGAATGCGTAAAATAATACATATTGTCCATTTAACACGTTTGCCTTCATGCAGTTTGGGGTGTGTCCACTCAGATGGACACACCCCAAATTGAGTGCTCTTCTTGCGTTAGTTCCGTAGTTACCGCCCTACGCTGCCACTATGCATTTCCTGAGATTAGCCTGCCGTCTTCTAACCTCTTGCCTTGGTACGTTTGTCAGCTGTGCATTGACATACACCTGGATAACTCATTTGCTGTTTGTCCCACGGACACCTTTGGTGGACGGATAGTTTTCCTATGTATGACTCCTCGCCTGTGTCCTCGACCACTCTCTTTGCCTGATGCCACCTGGACATCATTATTGTACAGACTTCCTGTGTAGCTAATTCTGACTGTTTCTGCTAAAGAGACTGCGAGCAATGAAACAAGCTTTTACCTACCTCCTGTGTTGTTCTCTGCTCTGGGATCAGTTGTCTCGCCATTGTAGTCATGAGGTCCCTGGACAGAGTTGTTTAGTGATGCTGATACCTTTGTAGGAGAATGATGGTCCAAGTCTTAAGGGTCCTGGTGCTTCCTGTCTTTTTGTAAGATTGAGACTTTGATGCTAACCAGTGACCTAAGGGGACAACTGGATGCCTTGGTATTACTGTTGGAATGACTTTGTGTCAGACAAATGTTAACTTAGGGAGACTCAGGTGAGGTGTACAAGTGGTATTGTGAGGTAATGTCAGCTTCGTCATTTTGTCCATGTGGCACACTTCTCTGAGTATGATCCAGTGTGCAGATGCCTCAGTGTTGAAGTCTCCAGCAAGTGGTAAAGGCCAAGGCGATGCCCACGTTTCACCTGGCTGCAGCAGATAGGTGGTTACTTTCGAGAGGTGGGGATGGACTTGATATCTGCTTGAGTGATTGCCATCTAGGACCCAAGTAGGTTCCGTAGTGTGGTGGATATGGTGATGATGTGCAGTGCTAGTACATGATGTGACTTGACCTGACCGGATCTAATCCTGACATATCTTTCTGTCGTCTCAATATGATTTATGGCGATTCTCCAAATCACTGTTGTTTTGGTGACAGAATGTTGTCAGTAGAGTGTATTTCAGGGTCTACTCTATAAGGGTGGAGAAAAAACAAACAAATTTGAGAGCTTGTACAATGGTAGTTTTTCAGTTTGTTTGTTTGTTTGTTTGTTATTTTAAGGTATTCTCTGCCCAGCACCTGCAACTAACCCTGGTTGTGCACATCCAACCTCTCCTATTTTCCAGGCTTTCCCAGGTTGACAGTTGAGCCTTGCTTATTGTTCAAAATGTTCAAAATCAGCTGAGCCAGGCTGGGCTCACATTAGTGTGATTATGCTAGATTTTGGGGTCTGCTCGGCCTAGAGTATGTGGCAGTAGATTGGTCCCTACAGGAACACTGCACAAGTAAGCGTAGAAACGACTGGAAAAATGCACTACATTTTTTTACTTAGCTTCTTCTTCAGCTTCTGCATGAACAAAGCTTTTACCCACATTGTAGAATTGTCTTCATATTGTGGCTGATTTTTGTGCCACAGCTGAAAGTTTGTCCATCTTTTTGAGCAGAATTGTGCAGATTCATGTTGTGACAGATTTTCAGTCTTTTCCTCATGGAGTGCATGTGCAGTCAGTGCGTTTGAAAGCAACAAATTGCCCTGCACACATACATCCAGACAGAGGCACATGTGCAGCCCTGTGCGAATGGAGCTGACAAAATTTCTAAATGGACTCTTACACATTCTGCCCTTTCTCTGGATGTGCACAATATAATGTGGCCTTTACGAAGAGAGTTGGGGAAACACCAAGCATGAATGTGGTTAAAAAGTTATGTAATATACTGAAATTGCCACTAATGTATATATTTTTTGTAGTAAGGCCTTTAGTGTATTGTATGTTTTCTTTTACATTACATTAATTTTGCTTACACTTTTATCTAAAGTGACTTACAAATCACAATCAAGCTACATTTCGAAGGGGGACTTCAGCATAATGATAAATACCATTTTTACATACACATACAAGTCAACAAGTGACTGTGCAAAAATGTACATACCAGAGAGTGAAATGTGAGAAGGTAATGAAAGGTAGAGAGAGAAAAGAAGTGGATAGTAATTGCAAATTAGGCATGTTGAGGTTGTTAGAGATGTTAGGAGAGGAGGTACTCTTGGTTTTCAAGAGTTTCTTGAAAGTAGAGAGGGATGCTCTGATAGCATTTGGTAGCTCGTTCCACCATCAGGGCCCACAAAGGAGAATACTCTGGATTGCCTTGTGTGTAGGGATGGTAGTGCCAGACGCTGCTCCTTGAAAGAACGCAGCGGCCAAAGGGTGGCATAAGCCTTTATGAGGGCATTTAAGTAAATGGGTGCAGACCCAGTAGTCACTTTGTAGGCAAGCATTAGGCACTTGAATATGATGGGGGTGGCAATGGGTAGCCAATGCAGCTCGATAAAGGCCCATTCACACTGTAACGTTTACCCCAGCGTGTGGTGAACGCAGGGCAAAGTCGGAAAAATTGGCCAAATGTCAGCAAACCTCATGCTACAGGAGTTTGGTAGCGAACCTCAAACGCAGCACGCCGTTCCACAACATGGTGCTAGCGGAGATCAGTGGAGGCGGGCGTTAGCCAGCGCTCCATTAGAACAAGCGGCACTTTTGCCAACATGGCAACATGCAGGAGAAGGGGTTCGACACACCACTGTCCAGTGATTCTGAGCAGGCAGGGCGAAGCAGCACCCAAACGTTAGCCAGCGTAGACGATCGCACCAGTAACTTAAGCTAACAGAGGCTAGCGGGTGCTAACGGAGGCTAGCAGAGGGAACTTGTTCGTAGCGAAGATTAACTTTCTCTAACAGTTTCCAGCGTAGCCAGAGGTACGGCGGCACACGATGTGAAATTTTAAACATGTTGAAAATTTTGGACACAGTCTATGTTCATCGGCGGAGGACGGCGGATCCCAGCGGAGGCGAGCAGACACCGATGTTTGCAAATACGTTTGTCTATGCTGGCCCAAACATCTAGGTGAGATTGCACTTTAAGGAGTGGGATAATGTGCCCTTTTGAGTTGATCGAAAACCAGACACCTGGCCACGTTCTGCATCACCCTGTTAGAAGAGCGTTACAGTAGTCGGGGGAAGAGATAACCATGGCCTGTGCCAGGAGTTGGGTGGCATATTGAGTTAGGTATGGCCTGATTTTTCTTATGTTAAATAGTGCAAAGCGGCACAACCGGGAGACAAAGGCAACATGGTTATTTATCCATTCTGTTTTTCTTTCTTTCTTGTTCTGTGTAGAAAACAACAGGAGGGAAATTTGAATGCTGAACTGTGATTAGTCATCAGATTATGTTGCTTTTAATGGAGGGGAGAGTACCAGTATGGGGTGTTTTCTCTCGCTCTCTCTCTCACAGCGCTGCCTCGTTTTTATGCCAACTAAAAAACTGAACCACAGCCTCAGGCAGCGCCATTGTGTGCAGCATGGATGGAGACGGGACAGACAGTGTGCCAGTTTGAAAGCCTGACCTCAGTCGTGGCATGACAAAATATTGTTGTGCAGTGGACTAAAGCAAATGACTCTAAGTGACACATTGGTGCCTTTCATCTGCTGAAATGTAACATTTTATTTATTTTATGCAAAAAATTTATTTAAGTAAAGGTTAGCATTTAGTCTTCAGAGGTCTTATTTATGTCATAATAAGCCTGACCAAAAAAAGTTAGTTTTCATGTGCTTTCTTTTGCAGGTTATTTGAAGGTTCATCACCAAGAAAAATTGAGAAACTGAAAACTCTGCTGTGTTACTTTCGGAGAGTTACAGAAACCAGTAAGCATTTAAAAACAAACTTGTGCGTATTCTGTAGCTTCTTTATGCTGGCCATGTTTTTAGTTGTACTTTTACTTATTTTTTTGTCAGGGCCAAAGGGTCTTGTTACATTCACAAGACAAGTCTTGACCAACTCTCCAAACTGGAAAAGGTACTGCCCTCTATTGCACTATATTATATATGAATTTGATGATTTATCTGTGGTGTTGTGCAAAAATCTTATACATGATTTAAAAAAAAAATAAAAAAAAAATGTTACAAATATCAAATAATTTATGACAAAGAATGCTAAGCATTAAAACCTAAACAAAAGAAATATCTTGTACGACGACCTTTTGCCTTTAAGCCTGAATTCATTTAGGTGAAATTTCTCATGGTTGTAAAGTACAAGAACACTGTCTTGATCAACTTATATTAGTAGGTCACCAGGTTATGTAATTCTGTGTGTAACCTATGCATTCTATGGCTGCTTAATGTAGCAGTAAATAAGTGCATTTTTTGTTAATTACTACTTGGTGAAGCGATAACTAACTGTTTTTGATTCTTTCTTGTTAAGTTCCCAGACTCAGCTGCCACGCCTTCATATCACCTGTGAGGGGACGATTGAGGACAATGGATATGGGATGCTGCAGGTAGGAATTCTTTACACTTTTGCCAATAATGCCAGCTAACATTGTTCATTTTGGCATAATATAAAGCTGTTGGTGGTAAAAGGACATATTTCTTTTTTGTGAGGTTATAACAAATGCATTACTGGTTGAGCCAATGGGGTTTTTAAAATGAATAGTTTCCACCATCTGTTGTGCTTAGTTATCATGTTACGAGGTAACATATTTCATTTGTCATAATATCCAATGGACATTGACCTTGTTTGACCATTACCTTGGAGACCAAGCATTCAACACAGTCAAAACTATTCCATGTATTAATCCTATTAGCTCAACCAATAATTTGCATCACTTTTTACCAAAATTGGAACAACTTTAACTTTTGACCCCTGTTCAAACTGAAATTGACCTTTGTCACTTTTGACTTTGTCGTTTTTGCCGTTCTTACCCCATAACTCCATAACATTCAGTCAAAGTTAGTCCAAACTATACCTTTTTGGGATCTTTATGATCAGGCAAATAATGTGATATATTTTCCAATATGATTGGAGGATTTTAAAATTTTGACCTCTGTGTAATTCTTCATTGACCCCTACCTGGCTACAGCTACCACTCTGGGAAGGCTATCATACATTTTTGTGTGGGCTATGGTATACTGAGGCTGGATTGTAAGTGTTGTTTGGCCATCTTACGTGGTACCGAAATCCTGCTTGGCCCATGGACTAAAATGAACGGAGCCCTTTAATCCACAGGTTTTACAACAACCTCAAGTTTAACAAATTAATTGGTATTTGGCATTATTTTTCCTTGGTGCTATTAAAAATATTTATTTCTGGCCTGGCACTGATGATTGATGTTCATAAATCTACTGTGGACAGAATACTGACCGGGTCAAAGGGCATCAGGAAGAAGCGATGAATCAAGATAAGTTTTTTTTTTTTGATGTGTTATATGTTGTATAATTAATTAATCTAAATGAATGCATTATTTTGACAGCCATAGTTATTAACACGTGAAAAAATTTAAGTTCATAAAACACTTGTTATAAAAACATTCTACTGGCCTAAGGTTGATAATTATCAGGAAACATGGACCTGCCATATAAATTAAGGTAAAAGAAAAAAATGTACAATCTCTTGTTATGCAGCTGTTGCCGTGGTCAAAACTGACTATTGCCCGGCCTCTTGACTGGCCTTCATGGACTCTACTGCTAACCCTACTCCTGACTAGATGCCTTAACCTCAAAACTCCGTGTATTCTTCAGTGTTCCATGGTGGCTGGTGGAATTTTACTCTTTACTGTTTGTCTGACAGCTGATATATACACTTGAGTAGCTCGGAGAGGCAAGGATCAAGGAGAGGGCTTTTGGGCGGGGGATGAGAGGAAAAAAATATGCGCATGGAGAATAAGATGATGAGGGTGAGCCATCTAACTGGGGCGGCCCAGTACACCAGGAGTCCAGCAGGCGGATTGATGGCTACCTCAGCAAGCTGGGTGATGATTGTGTCTTTCGTTTTGGTAGGGCAGAGGGGGCTGTCATTCTGTCAGAAGGTGAGATTGAAGGGTAAGCGGGTGACGACGGGGTGAACGAGTGAAGGAGGTGAAGAGCTGAGCGACTGGAGAGAAACACACACGCACATACAAACACTGTGATTGTCACACAGATTGATGTGGCTGCGGCTCACTGAGCAGAACGCTGTCTCCTGACAGACTGTTTAAATAGCCACATTGTGATTGAATGGGCCGCTCTCTTATCCATACCACAAAAAACAAAATGTGAGCTTACCTGACACAAAGTTCCAATATCATATCAAAATATTTCCTGCATTGAGACAAGAGGGCCAAATAAAATCACATGCAACTCCTCCAGGCATCCCGTTAATAATTTTGGGTTTACAGACATTTTCTCAGTCCATGAATGCTGCTCAAGGAGCTTTTGCTTCATAATCAGACATGTAACATTCCATTTAACACTCCCCAGTAATGGGGGATAGGTCAAATTTCACAATAACCACCACACTAACCTCTGTGCTGTTGATGGACAGGATTTTGGTTGTAGCAGTTTATGATAAACTTTGAAATATAGGTTAAATATAGCCTAAGATGTAATGATCTTCACACAATGGTAACACACCGTATGGAGATGTGCAGGAAGGAAAATAATTCCGGTATGACATCTTCAAAGACTTTTTTTTAAAAATACATCATATTTGTCAATTACATAGATAGGCAGTGTGGTGGCCTAGCGGTTAGTGTGACCGCTTTTCGTGTAATTCTCCATGTAATGTGGAGTTGCGTCAGGAAGGGCATCCGGTGTAAAACTTGTGCCAAATCTACATGCAGATCCATGTGGGATCTGCTGTGGCGACCCCGAGTTGAAATTGGGAGAAGCTGAAAGTAGATTATTATATTATTTGTCAATTACATATATAAACAGGGGCAGCACAGTGGATTAGTGGTTACCACTGTTGTCTTACAGTGAGAAGGTTCCAGGTTTGCTTCCGACCTGGTCCTTTCTGTGTGGAGTTTGCATGTTTTCCCCGTGTTTGCGTGGATTCCTTTCGGATGCTCCAGCTTCCTCCCACTTCCAAAGACATGCAGGTTAGGTGACTTGGTGACTCTAAATTGACCGTACATATGAGTGAGAGTGTGAATGTGCTCGTCTGTCTATATGTGGCCCTGCAATGGACTGGCGACCTGTCCAGGGTGTACCCA
>OMMV01035843.1:0-18288 GCA_900302635.1 Chatrabus melanurus
GGGGCTGGAGCCTATCCCAGCGGTCATTGGGCAAGAGGCAGGGTACATCCTGGACAGGCAGTCCATCACAGGGCTACATATAGACAAACAAACACATTCACACTCTCACTCACACCGACGGTCAATTTAGAGTCACCAGTTCACCTCACCTGCATGTCTTTGGATGTGGGATGAAGCCGGAGCACCCAGAGGGAATCCACGCAAACACGGGGAGAACATGCAAACTCCACACAGACAGGACCAGGTCGGAAGCAGACCTGGGACCTTGTTGCTGTGAGGCAACAGTGCTAACCACTAAGCCACTGTGCCGCCTATTATCCATTCATGCAGCTTCCAAACCTGTGAAGTTCAACCAGTACATCAGCCACAGAGAGAGGGAAAGTCTTTCACGTAACTGTAGTTCCTGAATACTGCAGATCTAATCTTTGTCTGTTTTGCCATTCTTTAAATTGTTGTACAAAGGATTCCTGTAGCACTACTATTAGGTTTTGTATTGGTCTGTAGGGTTAAATGTCTTTTTAAAATTTTGCAGTGAACTTGGACACCACGAAACTGATGCTAGCACCATTTAGTGTCACTTTTACGTACCATCATGTTAGCAGGAAAAACACAATAGTGGGTCTGGAGCTCTCTACACTTTGTGGTGTGATATATCTTATTGTCATAAGGGAAATTCTTGAATTTAAGAGCCACAGTTGCTTGAAAATACGTGCCATTAGAGCATATTACTCAAAACAATAAAATCTTTTTCTCATTAAGTGACGGCGTAAAAAGGTCCAGTGCTGCACCACTTTGGCGCGTTATGTTAAAAACTTGATTTGTTCCCGAGTTGATTGCATCTTTGACATTTGTTTGAAACTAAGAGGTAACCTCAGAATTTTGGCTGCTGCCAGTGTTTGGCTGAAACCCCAGCGTGCGTAACTAGCAACATCCAGACGAGTTTAGAAAGATATATTTTGAAACTGTTCCTGATTAGCTGTATTAACAGAGCATGTGTCAGCCGCAGAATGGTATATTATATTACCTCAACATTTTTGTTCTGTGGTTTTCACGTTTGTGGCACAGAACTGTAAAATTGCGGTTAACCTCAAACAGTAGGCGGCCGAAACAAGTTGAACTTGACACTAAGAACTATTGGCGCACAGTTTGACCCAGGTCGACTATTTACAGAGCAGAGCCTGTTTACGGTCCACCGACACTGGCTGACATTAACTTCTGAGGAAGCTTCTTGTTTTCTACTCATTTCCTCCAAACATGAGAACGTGGGCTTTCTTTTCCCTATATAGTCCTCCTATGTCACCAGAGACACGCGCGTTAGCTTAATGGCACGTTAAGTAGACCTCGTCAAATACTTCTGACAGTTTTAAAGAAGCCACTTGCTGTGGAGATCAGAACAGTGGCGATAAATTTAGGTTTTCATTAACCTACCCATGTTTCAGTTTCCTGCTACGATGGACCACAGGCACAAGTGTGGTGGATTGAAGAGGATTTAGGGATTTCTGCATGTGCACATATGTGTTTTTGAGCCTGGAGATAACAGAAGGATCACCGCATAAACTAAGGGATGGATAGTTGATAATAGATGGCAGGATGGATTGAGTAATGGATGTATACTGTAGCTGGCATGGAGGTGTGAAATTTTCAAGGAAGCCTGTCCTGGGAGGGATGATGTGGTCATGACCCCTGACAGGTGTGGAAAATAGATACCACTATTGTGGGAGTGCACTGGTGGAATAGATGATGGCAAAGATATGAAGAAGTTGCCCACGCTCGAGACAAAAGTGAGTTGCAGTGGCCGATCACACACCAACATACCAATCCTGCTTCCTAATATGTGAGTGTGTGAGGGATACATATCTGCTTACACCTGTAGGATTATATATCAATGCTCAGTTGTGGGCCATATCCGGTCTAAAATGCTCTTTCAAATTAGATTTTCAACTTATCACCCAAATTTCTTGTCGAGACGTATTTGTCTCAGTAAGCCATTGTCTGTCAGCCAACAAATCGCTCAGCGAATATAAAATGGCACATGTTTATTCAGGCCTATGTAGGGTACATATTGGGAATATGGTAATGACAGTAACTCCTGCCAAATCAAATGAAGATATAATTTTAGAACTGAGCATAAGTGGATCACTTTAATGTTGATTCAGGTTAACTATGGCCTTTTAAATAAAATTTAACTAAATATAGCATTATTGAGCAAACGTTGGTAGGTATCACTTTGGCAACTTGCCAAATTATGGAATTTTTTCAGTCAATCCAGTCTGGGAGCATGCGCTGATGCCACCGCATCCACAACACCCAGGCAGACAACCGGTCCACTTACGGCCATACCACTCTGAAAACGCCTAAACTCGTCTGAAATTTTCAGTTCCAGAATCAAAATTCACAAGTTCAGTACAACGACTCACGTTAAGAATCTTTATTTGAGCAACAGCACATAGTTTGGCGTCTGGGCCCCCGACCACATAACTCCTCGCAGATCACACTTGCAATATTGGGGAGTGATGATTAGGTATCCAAATTATACACCCCCCGTCGGAGCCCACAGGTGGAAGCTGGAGTGGAGGAGGGGCTGAGTACAGACAGCGATGTACCGCGGTGTTTGCAGCGTTTGTCAGGCAGAGGGGAAGAGCTGGGAGGTTGTGTCTTAAATAGCCCCGTCTTATTCGCAGCATGTGATTGGAACTTAAGTGGAGTGTGAGGCATGACGAGTGAATGTACATGAAATCAGCTCGAGTTGTCTGCCAAAACTAGCTCACAAGTTCACTCCATTTAAAAGAATCTCAGACCAAATCGGCATTAGTAATTATTAGGGGTATAAGAATTAACCGATAGTAAGTTCTTTCGGCTTCTCCCAATTTCAACTCGGGGTTGCCACAGCATATCCGATATGGATCTGAATGTGGATTTGGCACAAGTTTTACACCGGATGCCCTTCCTGACACAACTCCACATTACACGGAGAACGGGCAGGGGTGGCCTTGAACCGGGAACCTTCTGCTTTGAAAGCGATCGCACTTAGCCGAATTGAAAATCAATTTTAAAGTAAGATATATGGCTACATCGATACACAGACCCCTGAATCGCTCTAAACATACTATGAACTGGTCAATGGCTCAATTTTAACGTTATGAATCAGTTAAATTGAGTTTGTTTCGCTGCTACTTCCGTGTCTTAAAATTCTTGTAAAAGTTAAAAAAAACTTGGCGTGAGGCTTTTGCGAGACTGGTCACAGGAACATTTATCTTTGCGAGCTAAAAACATCAACATGTCCTACGGTGGTAGGCGGTATAACTGATAAATGTACCCATTTTAACTTTACGCTCAGTTCATAATTTGTTAATAGTGTCAAACCGGTTCAGAACAGGAATGTTATGCTATGCTATTTATGCTATGCTAACAACAGTTGGCTTCTTTTTCTGGGCTTCTTATGAGCTCTATTTTCTACAACTGTATGCGGTGCTGCCCCCAGTGGTGAACAAAAGGCGAGCAGAGGCAGCGTGAACATGCTGCAGCCCAGTAGTAAAAATCTGAAGAAGGTCCCTGGTTTTTCATGAAGTATGCATTTGAAGTTAAGCAATGCTACATTTGGCTTATTCTAATTTATCATGGAAAATGAGTGTCTACATTAAACAAAGAATGGCATCTGATTGCATTGAATCATACCATCATAAAAAGTATACCTGAATCGTATCATAGCCCATGTATCTAGATACATAACATATCTTTTTATAAGGCACACCCCCGAGTAATTATCAAAGACATGCCACAAGTTAGTATAATCAGTTGTGCACATACTGTAGTACATCAGAAAGCGTGTGTACCTGCAAATACAAATGTATGCTACAGTTGACTACTTTTGTGTAACAAGCAGGAGAGAGAGGTTGTTTTTTTTTAAAGCAGCCTAAAAATAAATGGATACAAGATTAAAGACATCATCAATACAAAAATGCAGATCTGAAACAAATTATGCAAGCAATTATGCTCAAATATATATGGCTGTCAATAAGCATTCCATTCTAATTGGTCTTTTCTCTTGCTGAGCAATGAATCAGTCTTTGTAAAGAAATATTGTTCTCTACAATGTTCAAACAGCTCTGCTTGAAATGTGCAGTAAATCTTAAATCTAGCATGATACACTTTATTCCTAACATTAGGGATAAAAGTAAATGTGGAAGGTAAAGTTACAGACATGAACAGACAGTGTGGGTTCAGTTGTGCTAACATGAGCAGACAATACTTCTTCCCGTGCACACTAATCTAACCTTCCTCAGTGGAAAACGAAAACTAAATCCCCCCAGGAGGTAATATTTTCATCCCTTCTTTCTCTGTCTGTTGTAAGCTTGATATTAAAGAAACTGAGATGGATGAAGGGATTTCAATGAAATTTGGTGAAGTAGACCCTCGGCTGATCACATTTTGAACCACATTTGGAGCTATAGTTATTTATCATTAGTGTTTTTATTGTGTCATTTCCTTTTTGTTGTTGATGTTGTTTGGCACGGCATGCCCACTTGCACTTTAAATTGGCTGAGGATAGATAGAGCACCAGCGGGGCTCAGCAGAGGTATGCACTGTAGTTTAGACGTGCTGTATAAATATTGAATTCAGATGGATGACACTGATCCACCAGTATTGGAAAACTTTACCCAGTTATAGTATTTGAGAAAAAGTTACTGTATTTTCCGGGCAATAGGTCACATTTTTTTATACTAGTTTGGGAGGTCCTGCGACTTATCTTCCAAAACAACTTATATGTCAAAAAAATAGGTGTGTAACGATACACAAAAATCACAGTTTGGTATGTTTTCAGTACGGTGGAAATGAGAAACACAACATTAAACTGCTTTTCTTTGTTTTAATTAAACGAGAGAGTGGGGAACTTCATAACGCGGCTCGATTACTTTGTGCTGCTATAAAAACACCTAAGACGTCCATTATTGTTTAGCCCTATCTGAATTGTTAAGCTGGAGGCTGCTTAAATGCTGCACTCACCTTTTTTTTTTGTACCACTGATGTCCACTTCGGGAGACGTTCGACATACAACCAGCTCCATAACCGACCACGGACGAACAATACCAGCATATAGCTTTCGTCCGATCCACGTAACTTTGTCCATCGTCATAATTATTAAATGACGAATTGTAGTGTTTCCAAACAGCAGAGGCTTCGCTGTGCACATACGCTCAAATGGCATCCAGTCTGTTGCTAAAGTTGCTCAGGGGAAATGTGGTGTTACAAAATGAGTTCCACACAGAAAAAAAAAAGTTCTGCCTGTGCATTCACTGTATTCGTTTGGTACACATGCGTGCCGAATCGAAAGGTATATCTTGGTATAATTACATGAACATTACACCACTAGTCAAAAAAAAAATCAAAATAAAATGTCAAAAATATACTGCCTTATCATCTATGGCCACAAGATGGCACCATCTACCCGACTGGGACGACTGAAGGCTGTTGTTCAACCACAGGGGGAAAAAAGTACAGTATGTACTACATTGAAATAGACAGAGAACACAAAATGCCGCCCAAAAGGAACAGCTCTGCAGCACAATTTAAAATTCAGATTATAATGTATGCTGCTGAAAATGGGAATTGAGTAGCAGAAAGAAAGTTTGGAGTGGGGGAGAAACTTGTCAGGGACTGGAGAAAACCAGAAGTAACTGTTACTGCTATGAAAAAGTAAAGAAGGCTAATCATGGGCTGAAAGCACGATGGCCAGAGCTGGAGAAATGAGTCCACAGATGGGTTCTTGAACAGCGAGCTGCTGGTGCTGTTATGTCTCCATTCCCAGGTAGTTGCCAAGGAGATGAATATAAATAATTTTGTTGTCTAAAGATATTTAGCCCATATGCTTTCGGCTACAATATGGGATGAATAGTCTGAGATAGTATGGGGGTGGGGGGCAGGGGTGGTGGCCTAGCAGTTAGTGCGACCGCTTTCAGTGCAGAAGGTTCCCGGTTGTACTGTGGAGTTGCGTCAGGAACGGCATCCGGCGTAAAACTTCTGCCAAATCTACACGCAGATCCATGTGGGATCTGCTATGGCGACCCCGCGTTGAAATTGGGAGAAGCCGAAAGTAGATTATAGTCTGAGATAGTATGGGATAAATAGACTGAATAGTCATTGCAGATTCTTTCCAAATTGTTACAAAATGTTTTTTCTTGAATTCTTGTGAGATGTGTTTCAAAAATAAATGTGACTTATACTCCAGTGCGACTTCTACTGAAGCCCCAACCTCTGGCCGTATGAAATGAAACAAACACAGAAGTGGAAAAACTTGCAGTAAAATGTCCAACTTTACAACAGAAATAAACATTTTACAGCCTGGCCCAAAAAACAGTTTTGGTCTTTTTTCTTCTTTTGGTTGAATCACAGATTATCATGTCATGTATATCACTATTTTTTGAGTGCCAAGCTAAATCTGCTTTTGACCATTGGAGTGCTGGACAGAAATGACTCATAAAATGCTGAAAGATCTCAGTATTTATTTGATGGAGTGAGTGAGTGAGTGAGATGTGCCAGTGTTTTGTCGGTCCTGCTGACTGTGGAAGGTGCAAAGTGTGGAGAGTGTAATGTGGCACATGGTCTCAGACAGATCTTTGCAGATGGAGACCAGGCAACACCGGGAATGTTGGGAATGCTGGACACCCTTTGACACTGACCTGTGTATAAGTAAGTAAAGTAAGAGCCTCAAGTGGCCTTGAAGAACATATAAGGTCTTCTGTATGAACACGTAACTGTAGCAATCCATAGCACTACTAACAGCCGAGCTAAATGGATTAATCGGTGCCTGCCGTTACAAATGCAATCTCATTATACTTGGCTTGGTTCATTTAAAATATGCGTACCTGCTGTGCTATTTCTAACTTGAATTAAAATTGTACTGCAGTTGGCTGTTTTTTTTGTTTGTTTGTTTAAATAAAATTTCACAGGAAATTAAGATCAGTTTCAGACATACGATTAGTGATATGAGCTGATGTTTCTGAGCTAACTGGGGTAAAGATTGTTTTTTATGCAGGGGGAGGGGTATGTTTTGCTAAAAATTCTAGCAGTAAAAAATGTTAAATTTAACTTCAAAGCAGTGCAACCTGTAATGTTGGCCAAATTTTAATCTTTTCTGTGCATTTTCGGGGAGCTGTGTTAATTTGTCTGCAAACGTCTCTGTTCTATACCGCTTGCCTGCAGAATCCAGGTTTTGTGTTTAACATCCGTCATGCTCTTATCACAACTGCTGGGGGTAAAGCTTCCTGATCAATCAGCTGCAGTAGCTAAGTCGACAGCCATAATTTGTTAACCAGACAGCCCAGGGAAAAAAATCAATTGGACTGTCAACTCCACAACAGATATGATTCTCGAGCCAGATGGGGAAAAAATGTTTTCTGTGTTTGTGTAGATACCTTTGTGGAACACTAAAGCTCATGGGTATCTTGCACCAGAGGAGTGAAGGCCATGTTTGGAGGAGTGTGGAATGCTTTGGCTTGTTGTCATCCTCCTGGTCCAGTGATGGTGGTGTCAGGTTGACTCTGATCCCGAGTAACTTGCATTCCCCTCGTCCCCTCCCTGTTCTAGTAGGGTAAAAGCATATCACCAATCAGCTTACTACTGGGACCGGATCATGGCATCAGATCACTGTCCATTATTGACTCACCAAGTTCTTGCAGAGACATGTAAATGCGTGCTAATCCTTTTGTCCGCATCAAATGTCAGAGGGAACAAGTTGGAAAGGACGGAGTCACCTTGTGCATATGAGGTCCGATGCTTTCAGACAAATGGGTAAACAGGCAGGCAGTTAGGCAGCCAGCCAGCCAGACGTTCGATTGGGGGCTCCGCCAAAACCCTTAAAACAAAGGCCACCAGGAGGAGCCTGGAATAATTTAATTAAGTAGAGTTTTATACTAAGCTTACCCAAAGCTTATGCAAACAAATAATTGAACACAACCACATTTTTAAGGGTGTGTGTGTGTAACTGTAATTGGAGCATACTTGTGATGAAAAGGCTGACGTTGCCTGACTTGGATTTTTTTAATCACCATTTTGTGATTATAACACCATGTCATATTATGTAATAGAAAGAATACCAATATTTTGCCAGAAATGGCAGTCTGGTGGTTTCAGTAATGCACCAAAAATTGGATGTAAGTAGAAGTATAAAAATTAAATGGTCAATTTTCAGAATATTGTTCTTTCTCACACACACAACATAATGATGATGTGTTAAACACTGTGAATGGAGAAAAAAAAGGCAAGTAAACAAAGATTGTTTCATTGTCATTCATAAAAGCGCTTTAAATAGCTAGTGATTGTAGTTGGCCACTAGGTTGACCACCGGTTTTAAACTCAGGCAGTATAGGAAGGACTTGAGTCGAGCTGATTGCAGTAGGACTCGGTGTGGCATTGGACAGCATTGGGTGCAGTGCCTACTGGCCGCTGTAGGGTCTACAACCATCTGCAATAAGGAGTAAGAGAAATATCAAGCTGCTTATGTTACATTAGCTACGTTTATAAGAAAGATTCCAATCTGAATGGAATCCAATCAGAAAGGATCATTATCGGTGAATCGACAGATATCATTTACATGGCTGTTAATAAAAATGATCAGATAGATACACACTGTTATATGTGTTGCTCAAAACAATGGGATTGGTTATTTTGGCATGCGCATAAAGCAGCTCCTGTTGTTCCCCTCGCAATTTTATTTTAACAACTGACTCACACTATTGTATTTTCGCTGCTCAAACTGCAGCAGGAGAGATTTTATCTTCATAAAGAGAGCAGCAGAATCATACGACGTCTTTGTGTGCTTTCTACGTCCTCCCTTTTCTCGGCTTCAGTCCAGAATCCGTAACAGGGGATGGTGCCTCATGCACATTATGGGCCATTCACACTCTGACAATTAGCCTGCCGTTTGCTGACGGAGAGTGACAATTTGATTAACGTCGATCAGCACCGAGGTCCGCCAGATTCTGCAGGAGCTAAGTTGACGTCAGTCGGGCAACGCTGATGTTCTTCGTGATCCTGGAAAAATTTTCAACATGCTTAAAATCTTTGACATTCATGCTAAAATGCTGGCAAGAGTTGAGCTCCGCTACTAGTATGTCACCTCCGCCAAGTCGCCATTACTGCTACGTTCGCCTCCGCCGGCCTCCGCTGGCCAACATCAGAGGCTTGATGGACGCAGCCCGACGTAGTTCAATGCAGATCACCGGAGCTCAGCGGAGTACTAACGGATCAGTAACGGCCAGAACGCAGTTGTAGCGCAGTAATGTCATCTCATGGAACGCTCGGACAACTTTTGACAACTTTAAGCTAGCATCTCACGGAGCGGAGGGTGCAGAAGAACGCAGCGATTTTTGGATTAGCCGCTTTTCTGACGAACATTGGCGAAAATCAGGGCTCACCTCTGTCATGAGCGGAATTTTTCCGCCCAATGTGCTGCTGCCATTGAGGTAAGAATCGCTTTGTCTGGCTGCCGCTGCAGCTTTTGCTTGTGTTCACTATGTGGCGAGCCAAAAACAACTTCAGCGACATGTTTTACAACCGTTTGCAAATGCTTACAACTGTTTGCGACTGTGTGCAGAAAAATTAATTCGCAAAGAAATTTTGCACATGTTCAAAATGTGATTACAGTCTGAGTGCGTGAAGCATCTAGTGATTATAGAAAGGAAGCAAAGGAAGGGATGAAGGTAGACATGTCATTGTTAGTAACGGCAGAAAATCCAATTCTGCACTTAACTACCAGGTTGACAAGAATGTACCCCCACCATCACTGTTTGGACACACAGCCAATGGAAAAACCATTAAAATACTAGCCAGTGTGGTTTTTACTCCAAAACTTCATAAAATCATGCGTCAACACATGATTTTTATAAAGTTTCAAAATTCCACTGGAAAGCCACAGTTATCCTTCTCGCTGTCTCTCCTCTGTCTCTGATGCCTCTGACTGAATTCTCTCGTTGTAAATAGCAAACCCAGGCTGGAACATGGCCTTCACCTTTCTAGATCAAGCAGTCGATCAATACCAAGTAGGCTTCTAAAATTTTTATGTTGACTACATGATCACAATAAAAAAAAAAATTTTAAAAATTGGTGAATCTCTGCAGGTATAAACAAGGAGCAGATGTAGATTTTAGCACAATAAATAATTTCATGTGCTTTTGACACACCTGTGCAGCGTGCTGATTTATAGAATGCAGAACTGTAGCCTTTGTGTAAGGAAATCCCAAAGCGCCCGCTCAGCGGATGGCTGGCACGTTGCAGCAAAGTACAGAGAGGGCGTTTGGCGTGCAGTTTCTGTCTGATGCTTATCAACGTGATTAGGAGTGTCATTAGTTCCAGCTCTGCCACATCCAGCAGAGCCTGAAAAGACGTGTTTACCTACGAACAAATAAACTCTAAGTACGTACACAGAGACACGCACAGGGCCGTTTCAGCATGAAAATATATCTTTACCAAACAACAACTGATGGACAATCAGAAAAGACGCCGCTCACTCTGCTTGTTTGTGCGTATCGGTTTATCTTTGCCATGTTTTTGTAATTTGAGTATTTAGATTACTTCACAAATGATTAGTCAATAGGCAATCAAAATGTCACTGTGAAGCATTTTGAAAAAAATTGTCATTAATCAAGGAAAACGAACTACGGCTGGAACCAAATATGAAGACATGCTATTTTTCTCTGCTTCACATACCTGCAAACGGAATATCTGTTTGGGACCGTTTTATTTGGACAGAACAAGTCATCTGAAGAGCTTGCTTGGGCTTTGAGGATATAATACTGGCCTATTTTGAATTTTTTTTTGACATTTTCTAGGCTAAATCATTCATCACTTATTCATAAAATAATCATAATCATTCTTTGCAGTCATGCCAGTTTGGATCCAACTCCCTTCTGTTTGCTTCTTATAGACAAAATAGTGTTTACATCGCTCCAGATTAATGAGCCTAAGTGCTGTGTATTCTGTGGCGTGGCTGTCAGGTTACATTTGTGTACTTTCTGTGGGATGAGCAGATGTTTGCGTCTAAACAGTCCTCCTCCAGATGGGACATCAAATGAATCTCAAAGTTTTGAAAGAGAATCGTGACCTTCAGTGCTTTTAATAGACAATTTATGGATACAAATTGTGTATGACAGTTTGTTTGGCTTCGAGGATCTTCCCACGCTATGTTTATAAAAATTTAAAAAAAGCATTATGATTACCTTTGCCTCCATGCGGAGGACGAGGAGAGTGCAATATGCGTGTGTGTGTTTCTATGTGCCTGTTTTTGATCTATCCACAAATTTTAATGCTGTGTGTACCAGCCCAGCCTCAAACTTTATAGCAATTTGAACCCTTAATGAACTATGGGTGTTTTTGAGAAGGACATATTTTTACACACACACCTGTGTGCACAAATTTGCACCATTTTCCACATATACGAAAATAATAACAAAACTTTCATGACATCAGCTCTTCTTTTTTTTTTTTTTGCATTCTAGACGGCTGTGTGTTGCACCAAGGCAACTGTAAATGGACTGCATTTATATAGCGCTTTTTTTTTTCCATCTGAAGCAGAGGCTGAAAGCACTTTACAATGATGCCTCACATTCACATTCACTCGCACACACCGATGTCAGGGTGCTGCCATGCAAGGCGCTCGACTGCACATCGGGAGCAACTTGGGGATTAAGGACCTTGCCCAAGGGCCCATAGTGATTATCCGGTCTGACGGGTTTGAACCGAGGATCATCTGGTCTCAAGCCCACTGCTTTAACCTCTAGACCATCACTTCCCATGTCCATGTCATTTCACGCATGGGAAACGGTGTCCGCTACCATACCTAAACAAAAGCTTATAGGGAAATAAATAGGGTTGTCGTCCCATCAGTCAAATCCTCTGCTAGTCGTCTGTCAAATTACAGGGAAAGACTTTAAAATGAAGTGACATCAGTGAGAAGCAACAAGCTGCGCTTTAGCCTGGAGGCTATTTTACTTTAGTTGGTTTTATATCGGGATTGGTTGGTCATAAAACCTTGTCCATGAGCTCATTTTGTTCCAGAGAAGGCCAGTCTTCCTCAAATAATAATATATTGGCATTTTCTTGAAAAGTAGCAATTATAAAACATTGCAAACGTTGTACTTCCAGGGCAATGGGCCTTCCTCTGGACCGCTCCAGCGTTAATGGTTTAATTTTCGAGTAATCTTGCTAAGTCTAACAATGAAATGGATACAATGTATCTTTCTTCCTGCTGCTCCAACCAACTGATAATGTCACACATGGTAGGACAGGAAGTTGGTTTGCTCATACGCCAACCTCATTTTTGTTCTTTCTCGGAGGTTTTACTTCTGTTACTGATGGTAGCGAACAACAAGTCTATATTTGTTGATTAGCAATGGCCTACCACGAGCCAATCCTAACATGTTCCTCGTTACCTGTCCTCTTCATGTCGTGGGGACATAGGGCCTGGACAAAACATCTCCACTCAGTCGATCAGCTGCTGCCTTCCTGAACTCATTCCTTTTTCTTTTTTTTTCTTTCTCCTTGTCTGTATCACTCCAGTATGAGTCACGGTAAGCTCATACTATACAGAATATATACAATTTTTAATATTCCAGCAGCAGTTTGCTGCTCCCTTATTTATTCTACAAAACACACCATAAAACGGTGACAACAACCATGACAGCAAGACACACCAAGAAAGACGGTGCTCGCAACCAACAACAAAGACCCCAACAAGGACAGTGAGGCGAGAGAGAGGAAAAACAACAAGCAGACAAACGGATTACAGACCATGCCCATCCAAGGAGGAAGCCAAGACGAAGGTTGTTTTCCGAGAAATATGCAGGATTTTCTCTGAATTACTGTGTGCATTGGGAAAACAATGAAAGTCCGTGTGCACATGTATGTGGGAAAGCTTTGAAGCTTGGTGCCAAATGTAATATGTGATAATGTGGATGTTGGTGAGGAGTGGTATCTGTATCATTTGGCTCATGAACTGAGATACGGTCCCACGGCCACGCAGGGCCCCACAGGGTCCCACAGGGTCCCACAGGGCCCTGCAGGCACAGCAAGCACCACAGAGCAACCCACCCCCTGGGGATGAGGACATGCTCCAGGACAGGACCATTACCCTGTGCCGGCAGGGGGTGAGAAGCAACCACAAGGGACCGCAGGCCAGCCATCCAAGGAAATAGCGTGGTCATTAGCTCTGTATGCTTGCGACAGCTGAATGTTTAAAAAGGAATATGAGAAAAAATGTGAGCTTCCATTATGTGGATGTGGTGAAAGCATGAGAAAGAGAGTTGAAGTTTGGGGGTGGGCGATATGACGTAAAATGAACATCACGATATTTTTGACTTTTTGGGATGGTGACTGTATAATGTCATGTTATTACTGGTTTTGCATGATATGACCCCTTTAATAATTCTTATTTGAGCAAGAGTTAAACCTGGGCTGTTTTTATTTTCAAATTTGCTCCTTCAAAGTTAAAATCTGAATGAAAAACTTCATGAACCAAACATTTTTATATATTTAACAAATCCCTGGCTGTGTCTAAATAATCTTTAAGGCTTAAACGAGCATGCAGTGTAAAAGTCTGCTGGTTCACGCAACAGAATCACAGTTTAAAATATTTCCATGACTGTTAAGTTATGTCTTCATGTAAAAATGACTTTATAGCCAGTTACATCTATAAGAAAAGTATTTAACAGGTGTTTTGATTCACGTGTGGCGCTCAAGCAGAACGGGGAAATAAATGGAGTTTTGCTCATCACAGCCTCAGCACTGTAGGGCCGATCCGAGCTGAAATGATTACTGATTTCCAAATTAATGGATATTTGGCATTATTTTTCATTATTTAATCAGCATTACTATTTGTTGGCATATAATAATATCAGTATACCACCCACCCCTAGTTGGAGTATTTGGAGATAAAGGCCTATTTTGAACTTTAGGAAAACAGTGTATTTTAATATTAAGCCGGCGTACAAATTTACCTGATTCTGGAGTTAAAAAAAAAAAAAAAGATCAGATCAATAGATTGAACTGCATGTGTTGGGCAGGAATGTATATTTTCACGTGTCTAAATAAGACCAGACACAAGCATCTGAAGAAGCGAGGAACTGGTCAGCAGGTGACAGGGTATGAAATCCCCATTTGTGCTTGTTTTCCACGAGTGTTTGTTCCACTGTCCAAGTTAAATGAAGTTGTTTCTGGTCAAGTTTGTGAGTTTCAGACACATTTTTGCCTCTAAGAGTTTATTGTTCAAAGCGTTTTCAGGAATCATTGCAGGGGACAAATATAGCTCAGTCAATAGATCAGGTTGTACACTAACCAACCTCAGGGCTGGTTGCCCCCTTTGACCCCACATCAATGTGGGATAAAAGATCCACAGAAAGAAGTCAGGAATCTCTGCTTACTCACATTGTAGCAGCTCTGTTTGTGTACTGGAATGTGTTTGAAGCATTGGTAGGAGTACCACCGCTCTATCTGAAGTGCTCTGGCGCTCCCGTGCCGGTCCTCCACCCTCATTCTCTCCCTCCAAAAGACCTCCCATTCTGCCCTATGCTCCTTAGATGTCTGCATTTTCAACCTTTACCCCTTCAATCACATGGTGCCTCTTACCCCTCTGTTCACCGTCGTTCCCCTCATCTCCGACCCCTTCCTGTCCTCTGCATTTTCTCATCTCTACACGGTGTCTGTGCTGCCCTCTGTCTGTCTCCATCTGCATCAGTCCACATCTTCAACTTGTCCCTTGATTGTCGAGGCTCGTGGGAGCATCAAACCCCTCTTCATCTGATTGACATTGACTGAAGTTGGCAGTCCTGCTACACCCTACACCCTTCCATGGTGCAACCCATGATGTGGTGCTTGTTGCTCGGAATGTGTTCCAGCTCCCTCATGGCGGGAGAGAAGTCTGGTGGTCCACATACACAAATACACACAGACTGCTTCTGTTTTGGGGCATTTCTCATCATCTTCTCAATAACATGACCCCACATCTGGCCTGAAGGGATTGCTATATGTAAAATGTGTCTGAATGTGTGTGACAGACGGATGCATGTCTGCTTTTGTGTATGTGTGTCTCCAGAGGGCAGACGTTAAATCCCTGTGGAGATGCAGGAGCTTAGTCAAACTCTAACGAAACCGTCTTTGCACATGCTGGATGCATTGTACGTTCCCTTATGACAAACTAAATTTTATGGCTTGTATTTTATATTACAGCATTTTCTGCAACGTTGTATCTTGACTACCGCACTTCAAGCTTTGCCCACACGTCTTCATAGACGACCATGTGTTGAGCTAAAATTGGTCGGTGATGTTGAGCTGATAGAACTCTGATGACCTTTGCGCCTGGTTGCAGATTCAAAGTTCAGCACCGAGAATGGAAACATCACTCTTCTCCTAAAGCCACACAAATACAACGGCAGCAGCTCGACACAGCACAGGACAGGGGCCTTTGGCTTTCAGCTATTCGATTGAGAAATCAAAGCAGACAGTTGCATCATGCTGCTTTCTCGTACCATTCAACCTTCTTTGACAGATAATGAGAAATTCCCACAAACCACACACATACCGTCTTCCAGTCATTGGTCCAGATGTCCTTTTTGATAGAAGCCCTTTAATGGCGCGTGAGAGTAGTGATGGGTAACACCCATGTTGGTCTTTCTCACAGAGTCAAATCTACATGCGTTCATAACACCATTAGCATGGAAAGGCATCAAGATGTGCTTGTAGTGTAGACTTTCAACTTTAATTCATAGAGTTTAACAAAAATATTGCTTTAACAATTAAGGGATTCCAGCCATTTTTATGCAAACTCTCTCCATTTTTAGCAGCCATAAGTAATTGGACCAACTAACATAATTCAAAATACAATGATGAAATCATCACCTTTCCAGCAAGTTTTCTTATACAGGTCAGGGGATGATGTAACATAGACATGTCCAAGTCACTGAAGATGTCTTACACTTCATTTACATCAATCATTGAGAACCACAAGCAGTACGGTTGTTGTTCATCTTTCGGCTGCCTCCGTTTGTTCAGGGTCGCCACAGCGGATCCAGTACACATCTGCATCGGGATTTGGCACAAGTTTTATGCCGGATGCCCTTCCGGACGCAGCTCCAGTTCTACCCAGAGAAACGCCCACAGCCCCTGGTCTCCCAGCCAAGTACTAATCAGGACCTACTCTGCTTAACTTCTGAGATCTGATGGGATCAGGTGTACACAGGACAGATTGGCTGCATAAACGCAAACAGTATGGTACTGTATGGTACATCTATCTGGAGGAGGCAGTTCTCAAAAACTGAGTGACTGTGCAAGAAGAAGACGAGTGAGGGAAACCACCAAGACACCCATGACAGCTCTGAAGGAGTTCTAGGCATCTGTGGTACAGAACTGTGGACTAGAACAGAGACATATTTTCCACATACACAAACAGATCAATTCTAGGCGCAAGGCCCTCATAAGCCTCTGGCAAACTGTAGTTGAAATATCACACCTTATTTTTAAGAAATTTCTTTTTTTTGTTCCACTTTGCCTTGAAGCTGTATAACTGCTGGTGCATCAGACAAAAGTTGCACTTTGCACAGTTTCTCCATTCACAGCCACAGAATCCTATAACTCCTTCAAAGTTGCCATGGGTGTCTTGGTGGCTTCCCTCACTAGTCTCCTTCTTGCACAGTCAGTTTTTGAAAACTGCCTACTCCAGACAGCTTTACCACAGAGTACCATAATGTTGGTATTTCTTAACAATTGATGTAAATTAAGTTTAAGACTTATTCAGTTACTTAGAAATGTCCATGTATCCACCCCCTGACTTGTCTGAAGAGAACTAGCTGTAAAAGCGATTGTGTATAAAAGTGGCTGTAATTCCTCAATGGTAAATGCAAAATTTTAGTTAAACCCACTGAATTAAAGCTGAAAGTCTACGGTGCAAGTACATCTTGATTGCTTAATTTCCTCTCCACTGTGGTGGTGTACAGAGACAAAAGGTCACTGTCCAATTACTTATGAACCTGACTGTATACATTGTTCATTTTATATTGTTTAGCGGATTCTCCATTCCCACACTTACTCCTGGCAAGCAGCAAGCCAACCCCCTGGTGCTGACAGATGAGCCTCACACTGAGGGGAAATTTTGATATCTTCCTCTTCTTTCACAACCCTTCACTCATCTACATTTCCCCCCCTGAAAGCGGCGAGATCTGGGCACGACGTGCTGGTCGAACAAGGTAGGCTTCCTGGTGGGTGATAAGTGATAGGAGCGGGGCCTGAGTGGTCATGGTCCACAGGGAACAACCCCAGAGAAGCCCTGAGGGGTCATAGGGTATGTCAGAGGTCATATGCAAGGAAGATGAGGCGAGACTGTGCCGAGCTCCTCAAGGTAGCACAACACAGATGGCGATGAGCCGTAACGAGAGATGGAGGTGGTGTGAGAACCAAGCGGCACCTTTACACGAGAGCTCCCACAGTAATGAAACCCTCACTTCACTCGAAGCATAATAATCAAAGTGAAAAGCTGTCCAGCCAGTGCAATTACGAGGTTTGTTTTCTGAATGCTTGTGTGTTCCAACATGCTGCCCATTAATCTTTCATGGAGCAAGAGCCAGAAATTCCACATTACTGATCGGATCACATATTTGCGAAAGATGTTTATTTACCGTGAAATTTAAACTGCTAGGATTACTACCTCGTATTCTAATTAGTATCATGGATACTTTTTCAGTTCGCTTATGTGAACTTTTCTTCCTGTCGTCTGTCTTTAGGCCTGCAGTGGATGGCAGGTGTGACTAATTAGGCTGTGCATGTTTTATATTGTGTGTTGGTGTTAATCTGACACAAAGAGGATGATATACAGGTATGCACATGGTATGAGATGACAGGTGTAGGCCTGTGTATGCAGGATTTATATGCAAGATGCATGTATGCTTTCCTGTACAAAAACAAGCTTATGCAAGTTCAGTAAACTGTTAGTACGCTACTTTAAAAGTGTCAGTAAGCTGGTGCTCTTGCAGTACTTTTCGTGCATGCACTCGATTATAAAGTTAGGAGTTGGGCTGCAAATATGTAGAATATGTTCAATTCCTGGTCAGGCTACCTGTCTGTGTCCTTGGACAAGACACTTCATCTGCATTGTGTCAGTCCACCCAGCTGTAAATGGGTACTGGGCTTAGCTGTGGAAGTAAGCTGTGATGGACTGGTGTCCCGTCCTGGGGGAGGCGAAGACTCTCATCTGCTTCACACTATGGATAAGCACCAGCGCCAACGGGCCCTTAGGTGGCGGCCGATATA